>JBBDGP010001929.1:0-37500 GCA_037952835.1 Lithobates septentrionalis | reverse complement strand
GCATCGATCTACCCGCTGAGCAATTGTGTTCTGACAGAGAGACTGCGCACCGCCAGAACACACCGCTAAGCGCTCGCAGCCATTAGCTGCCAGTGCTGATCGGATGCTGGTTTTCCAGCATGCCTGTTTGACAGAAACCAGCCTTTTGGCCAGTTTCTGTTGGACAGGATGGTGTACATGGGCCGAATTTCAGACGGTTTCTGTTGAACTGGCAGGTATTCAGCCGGCACAACTCTGCTGTCTCCCATCAGCATGTTCCTTATTAGCACGTGTCCTGCAGTACAACCGATCTCTTGTGCTGCATAGGGAGCGTGATCCCAGGTCAAATTCTGGAATTGCACTAATTGCATTGAAAAAAAAAAATGTGTGCTGTAATATTTAATACACAGCTGAACTAGTTTATGCCTTTTATATCTGCCTGAGGTTGAATTTAAAATTTGAGTTTGGTATCAGTATTGGACCCACACATTCATCAGATCCTTCTATTCCAGGACAGCCCACAGGTCTGCAATATAATGGCAAGTTATGAAGACATGGAAGGGCAATAGGTGGACTTGGTTATCTGTGGACTGCAGAATAACTCCCAATGAGAACCCAACGCTTTACACCTCATGCATTCAGAGATGCGGTCTATTTTTGGCTGATTATACCAGTATACATATGGCCAACTTAAAAATAACCAGTTTGTTGGTCCCTGTCTTTATGTACATAGCTGTAGAGAATGTTAAAATAACAATAATAATAATAAAAATAAGTTAGTGAATTTACACAGGGCAGTGAAGACACATCAGTTTTCTGTGCAGCCACTCTCTCACCCCATAACAAGAGAAATGATTTGCCAAAATCCATTTGTCAAGATGTGCTAGAATTATGTGAAGCTAAAGGCTCCAATTCATAATGTTCATGTTCTATTTCTTCTTTTGCACCTCGAGTGTCTAACTGGTATTTGTTAACATGATTCATTTTGATCTGTCCTCTTTCTGAACTATTCGAAGATAAGGCTTCAGAAAAGGCTTTGAACTGTAACTTTTTTGGCAACGGTATTTGGCCGCAGGTTCCCTGCGGGCCGAGACAACGGCACATGCATTGGAAGAAGAAGGTTGCAAAAGCCCAGCTAATGCACATAATTAACATCATGAAGGTGCCCAGTTGGGTGTAAGCTAGAACTGTTGAAGGCATCATCATTGCTCCAGCAACAAAGGTAGTCAGGGCAGCCATTGCTATAGCAGACCCCATGCGACTTAGAGAGAAGACCACTTTCCCTTCTCTATCTGGATCTGGAGCAAGGCGATAGGCAACGCCATAATGTACGGCAAAATCTACAGAGAGCCCCACAGCAACGGATATTGTGACTGACTCCAAAACATTTAGCTCCCATCCCAATAAGACAAGAGAACCGACGGTGACAAATATTGTGCCAGCTATAGAAATTATCGCATAGAAACTGATGATTATGTTCCATGTCGTGAGGAGCATTACACTAAAAGCTACAGCAACAGACAATCCCATAGCAATTAATGTTCCATCGGAAAGACTATCTTGCAAGTCATAAAACTCGAGACTGCTGACGAACCAGCCATTGCTGAGACCAACTGGAGCAGTTTTCAGTTCCTCTGAGATCCAAGCGTCCACCTCCCTGTAAAAATGGTGCATCTTCTCGTAGGCAAAAGTGAAAAGGTAAGTACTTTTGAATTCCAAGACGACGGCCCTGATTGTGTCATTGATGTCAAACCTTGGTCCTGGAGTCTTGCTGTCTAAGTGGTAACCAGTGCTTCTTTCGAGCTCCATAATGGCACGCTTAATGCAGAGCTCAAAGACTTCCTGTTTATAAGGAAAACCTGACTGACTACAGCATGGATAAAGAGCAAGTTCGTCACAGTCCTGATTTTCCATCCACTGTTTAAAGGTTTCTATGAAACAACTGGTAAAGTCCTGTTCATCGGTTTGGTAGAAGAATGTTTGGTTTTTCAACTTTTGGCAAAAGTTCAAAAGCCATTTTTGTGAGGAAGGGCTGGCAATATTAAAGCTACTGTCCAGTTTGAGCTTGCCCTTACTCTTTGGATTGAGGGGATCTCCATTGTCTTCTGCTGAGATTCCCCAAATGATTGTGATGGGCATGTGAAGCTCTTCACCATGGTGAACTCTCTCGAACATGAAAATCTTTTTGTACTCTGCATCATAACGCTCAAAAGGATGGGAAGAGCGGAACACCTGGAATTCTGACAGTTCTAATGATGGGAGTTTCATCTTTGGATTAACACACACGATATAGGCCCCACCAATGGTCAATGTGAGGAAACAAAACACCCAAATAAATCTGAACTTGATAACAATACATGGCAACACTTTCTCAAAGAATATCCTCGACGCTTCTGAAATGGAAAAAAACAGTTTCTTTAATTTCTGGCACGTTATGCTCAAACAGCTTTTATTGTTGTTGTAAGGCCGCTGTTGAGAACCTTTGAAGAATGTGAAGATGTTTAGTAGATAGCGTTCATGAAGGACGACTACAGCGGGCAGCCACGTGACCATGAGAAGATAGTTCACCAGTATGGCAGTACCAGCGTAGACCCCGAAACACCGGATGGCTGTAATATTACTGACGTAGTTAGCATAGAAGGCAGCAGCGGTGGTAAAGCTGGTGACGAACATTGAAAGAGCAGCATGTTGTAGTGTGATGCTGACCGTCTCAGAGGTCTCTGCATGGGGTTTGTCGAACTTTGTGTAATTCCAGACATCGCACAAGACAAATGCGTCATCTGCTCCGATTCCGACCAGAATAATCAGTGCAGTGAGGTTCATGAAGGGAAAGAACTCAAAGTTAAATACTATGCGATACAAGAAATACGATACAATCAGCGAACTTATTATGGCAAACATGGTCATCAGGGTAATGAATATTGATCTTGTATAGACACACATGACCAAAAGGACAATGACGATAGCAATGGCCGGATACACAGTATCCATTAAGAGATAGTCTTGAAAAAGGCTATGTTTGATACCAAACTCAATCCCAGTGATGGTTGTCACACCATCGGAACAATTCCAGTTTTCAAAATTGTCCAGATAAATGTTCATCATGGAGTCTCCTTTTTCTGTTGGTGAGAAAAGCATGCTGTGCCGTAAAACTGGAGGACTGACATCCACATTCTTTGGGTTTAAGAAGTCTTTATCTACCAGGTAGTGAATGATTTGGTAGACGGCGTTGTACTTGGTACATTTGCGAGGCACATTCGTACACTTCAGCTGGTCCTTCCTCTTGGCCACCATATCCCAACAATCTGGTCCCAATGTCCCATTGTAATAGAACTTGGCACAGGTACGGATAAGCTTTAGTGTGTGTGAGACATCACGCTCTATGATCTTCTGGCATGAAGACCTGTTGTTAAGGATGGCAATATAATTTCCTAAAGTCCAGCTTGGGCAACAGGAATCTGCAGTAGTTCGCTGGCAGAGGTCTGCAAACTGAGGGTGGGAACGAATCTGTAAAACAGAACAAGTGTAAATATATATAGAGCCTTTCAAATATTATTTATAGTGAAAAGCAGACTTAATAATCTTAACATCCTGCTTTAAAGTGAAATACAGACATGACAGTAGAACTAGAAAAGGTGGTGAGGAAAAATAGACAGTTGTCACTAGAACAATTGGTCAAACGCCCCGTACACACGATCCGAAAATCGGACAACAGATCCTCCGACTTTTTTCGCTTACTAGTCGCAAGTAGAAATTGAATATGTTACTACGGTCACGAAAATTCTCGCCCGACAGGAAAAAAAAAAATAATAATAATTCAGAAGTGATGTCATGTGTTGTAGTGTATTTGTATTTTCAGATGCAACTGTACTGACTAAAAAGTAAATCGTACGACCTGGTATCGTATGAGGAAAATTTTTGTGCTTGTCCGATCCAATATCGGATGAACTGTCGTGATCGGCTCTCGAAAGCTCTGTATTAACAATCTGATTATCGTACGATCGCGTAGAATGCGGTATTTTTCGTTCGATTTTCGGATCGTGTGTACGGGCCATAAAGCCGGGTACACACAGACCAGATATCTGTTGAACCAGCCAAGATTTGGTCAGTGTGCACAGCTGTCTTTCCAACAGAAGCTGCTCTAATGACCAGCTTTTGTCGAATGGACATGCTGGAAAACCAGCATATGATCAGAGCTTGGAGCCAATGGTTGTGAGCGCTGATCGGTGTGTTCTGGCACAGGAGCAGAAAAAGCCTTTCTATATGGTCGAAATTATCTCAGCTGTTAATAACCCCTTCCCATCCACCCCAGCATCCCTTTAAACATTTTTGGAATGCCGGGGAAGCAGACAGGATTGGTGATAATTTGACCACAGTCACTGGTCACATGATCAGAAGCCAATCCTGCCAGATACTGATCCTTAGCCCAGACAAAAAGCCGTCTTCGATAAGTTGGCCTTTGTGCTGGAAGCACTGTTATGGGCCACCCAGCAACGCATAAGTGCAGTGTTAAAGCCCACCATTTTATCACCACACGCGTGTTGGATGGTTGTAAAGGAGTAAAGCAGACTATCATCTTGGGTGTTTAAGGGTATAGGGAAAGGTTTTCTTGTGGGAACCCCCACCTAGTGATGCTTGCCTCCCTGCATTCCCGTTACTAAACCCTCCAAACGCTCTAGGAAGGAGGGGGTGTAGTCTATCACAGGAGAGCTGGGCAATGTTCACCATTTCAGAGCAGTACAGGCAAGTTAGCATCATTTCTGGCAGAAACCTATTCTGTACCACAAAAATTGGAAAAAGTGTGCCTGTAGTGCAGGCACGTACAAAACTTTTTCACTTTTTTGCCAGCATGCACTTTAACCACTTAGCACAAATCGCCATCATTGTACGTCGGTACTTTGATGCCAACTACCGTTGTTATGGCAGCAGCTAGTTGGCATAATCCCGGTATTTTCTGAAACGGCGGGCAGTGTGCTTTTAGATAAAAGTGGTCTCCGCGGTACATTCGCTGCAAGATCCCTTTTATTCGGGGCGGGAGACCCCCCCCCTCCCGCCATGTTCAGGTCGTCTCCGCCACTTACCAGAGCCGTCGGTAACGGAGTAGACCATAGTGTCCTCTCCCCTGACAGGCCTGGAACCGATTGAGGGAAAGATAGCCCCTGCTTGGCTCCATAAGCATTGAATGGCGGAAGCAACGTCGAACGTCCCTTCCGCCCAATGGTCTCAAATGGGAAATTTTTTCTTTTTTCAAAAAAAATAGATTTTTTTTTTTTTTTAAATTGCATTTAAGTGTAAAATGATGTGGGATCTGAGGTCTTGTTGACCCCAGATCTCACATTTAAGAGGTCCTGTCATGCTTTTTTTCTATTACAAGGGATGTTTACATTAATAAACATAAAAGTGAATAAAAGTGACCCAAAACTTTTTTTTTTGGAAAAGAACAGTGTAAAAAATAAAAAAAATTTAAAGCGCCCTGTCCCACCGAGCTTGAGCGCAGTAGCGAACGCATATTTAAGGCGCGCCCGCATATAAAAGCAGTGTTCAAATCACACGTGAGGTATCGCTGCGATCGTTCGCGCGAGAGCAATAATTCTAGCACTAGACCTCCTCCAACTCAAAACTGGTAACCTGTAGAAATTTTTAAACGTCACCTATGGAGATTTTTAAGGGTCAAAGTTTGTCGCCATTCCATGAGCGGGCGCAATTTTGAAGCGTGACATGTTGGATGTCAATTTACTCAGCGTAGCATTATCTTTCACAATATAAAAAAAATTGGGCTAACTTTACTGTTCTATTTTTTTTTAAGTCAAAAAAGTGCATATTTTCCAAACACAATTCGGTTGTAAGACTGCTGCGCAAATACGGTGTGACACAGTATTGCAACGACTGCCATTTTATTCTCTAGGGTGTCTGAAAAAAAATATATAATGTTTGGGGGTTCTAAGTAATTTTCTAGCAAAAAAAAAAAAATTATTATTTTAACTTAACAAGTGTCAAAAAGAAGCTTGGTCCTTAAAGAGGAGGGCCAGTCAAAAAAAAAAAAAAAAAATTAAAAGTCAGCAGCTACAAATACTGCAGCTGCTGACTTTTAATTGGACACTTACCTGTCCCTGGGTCCAGCGATGCGGGGGATCGAAGCCCCGCTCGTCTCCCCCTCCGTTCAGCGGCGCCGGCATTGCAACTGTGGGCGCCGGGCTGTGGCTTCATAGCCTGGCACCCACTGCACATGCGCCGCGATTGGCCGCTCAGTCACCTGGGACCTGTAATGGGTCCCAGATGATTGGCAGGGGGGAGGGAGCAGAGCTGAGCCCTTCCTGTGCCGAGGGGGAAGTGATGTCACCAGCCCAGGCACTGGAAGAGGCAGACTACGAGGGACCCCCTAGCAACAGGCATTTAGAGGCAAGTAAGAAAAAATATCCAAATGGTTTTTTTTTATTTTTTTTAGGCACAAATCATGACTTTTTTTTTTTTTAGGGTGGAACACCACTTTAAGTGGTTAAGCAGGGATGCCAATTGCATTCCGAATAACCAGAAAGGGAAGTAGTTCCAAATCTGCGCATGAAATAGTACAACCAAATAATGAATGAAACATCAAAAAGCAAAAAGGTAGTAACATAAAAGCTACTTTCAAAAAATTTTAAACTAAGTCAGAATGCGTACTTGCTGAAATGCACTAAATTTTCATTGCAATATAGAAACAGATTACAGATAAATACTTCTAGTGTAGTTTAGTAGCTTAAAATACATTTATATAGACTGTAATTTTCTTTTAAACGATAAACAAAAAAAATCGTAATCTCCACAATCTTTTCCTTCCGCAGTTCGTTTTGCGTACAACCCAATACATCTCCTGCTGGCAGCACTGAGAGGATTTAAATGCCTACGAGTACTGGGGCTAAAGTTTTGCTTACCCAAATCATTAAGTCTTCCATAAACAGATTACAGCTCCATTTTTACAGCTTTAATGAGGCTGTTTTTACTGCTCGGCGTGAACCGTAACCAAAGGGCTCCAACAGTTTGTATTTCATGTTTAATTGTCTTCGTGCCCTACAGTGATTAAACCGTAGGATGAGAAAACTCCTGCCATATGAAATTCATTAGTTGGCCGGCCACAATTACCCTGGATATAAAAAGGAGAGAGTATTTCCTCATGCTGACATCAAACCCTGCAAAGTGTAATAGCCACAGAACACGGGCAGGAAATCCTGAATGATCACGTCTAAGAATGTATTAATAAGGGAAAAAAAAAAGAAATAAAGGCCTGCAAATCCACTATCAGCTATAATTTACAGCGGAGCTATGTGCAAAATTAAAAATAACATATGTGATCCATTAATAGTATTAAGAACAGTTTTTGTTTTTCTGAGCCTCCACAACATAGTTTGATTACCTGTTGGTCCTGAAAGGAAATCAGTTATTGTTATGCTTCTTGTAACAGCAGTGGTGCTTACAATGGTCAGCTGTTTTTCATTTGCTTTAAACCAAAAGAAAAAAAAAATATTGCTACAACTTGGTGTTAGCTGGAGTTGTTAGAAAGTGTCTCTTATTTAAAAGTCCATTTAAAATGATGCATACATCTAAAACTACCCTGTCCACAGGATGACAACACTGCTGTGCAATTTCACTGCAAAACAAACCACGTTGTCTAATAAAGAAAAGTAAAAAAAAATAAAAAAAAAAATAAAAAAAAAAAGACGGATTGGCAGGTTCAACAGGTAATAAAATTATGTTATGGGGAAAAAACCTATTGTATTAATGCTGGTGACAAGACTGTATCATTTATGTATTTTATATATTGTGCCCGTAGTTTCACTTTAAGATCCGCTGCAGCCAAAAAAAAATAAAAAACGAATTATGTGCATTATAGCCACTTCCAATTTTGACAACACCTGGCTGGCTACAGCTATTATGAAACAGTATATGTTAATTGACAGTAGGGGTTGGTTTATTAAAACTAGAGTGCAAAATCTGGTGCAGCAGTGCATGGTAGCCGAACAGCTTCCAACTTAGCTTGTTCAATTTAGCTTTAACAAAAAAACAAAGAAAAAACCTGGAAGCCAATTAGTTCCTATGCAGAGCTGCACCAGATTTTGCAGTCTCCAGTTTTAGTAAATCAACCCCAGTGTCCAACACCCCATCCCCGGATGCATTTAAAGGCCAACTCCACATTTAGCAACATCAACATGTTGCAATGCAACCAGCTCCGCATGGTACAGACGCATCATTCATTCGATGAGATCTGTGATTGAATGACCTACAAGTTCCATCTGCAACCGCTGCAGACTTCTCAATAGAACAGGAGTGCGGCTAACAGTGCACTGGTAGTCCAATGACACTTCCTCCAGCTCTCTAACTGAAAGCCTGTACAGAAGTATAGACACTGAGCTGGAGGAAGAGTATGCAGGACCTTGACATTGCACCAGTTATCCACAGGTTACGGGTGCAATGCTTTGCAAGTTTCTGTAATAAAAAAAAAAAAAAAAAAGCCAGGTGCTGCCATGGGTTGGGAAGGTCATTGTCCTAATCAGATGACAGCGACTATCCTAGTCAGCAAACAGTGAGCACTGTATCCTGGAAGTTGCACACTTCCCCATACCTGGAAGCACTGGATATTTGCAGCAAAAGTCATAAAAAGGAATGTACTGGGGAAAGGAAGTAGATATGCCCCCTGCAACATTTTAATCCCACTGTAGTTCAAACCTACACGAGTGTGGAAACTCTGCTGTAAACTCAGAAGCAGTGCAGCATTGTTGCCATACCATCACGGGAAGCTGCATTAGGTGGACTTCACAAAACAGGATCAACAGGTATTTGTGGGGCTTAGCAAAACGTACAGATTCATTTTTAATCAAAGAACAACCCCAATCTCCATAAAAAAGGTCTGTAAATACTGTAGCTGCCGACTTAATATAATGACACTTACCTGTCCCTGGATCTAACGCAGTCCTCACCCAAGCCGATTCTTCAATCGGCTTCAGGTGACTAAGGGAAACCAGCAGTGAAGCTTTGCGGCTTTACAGCCAGCTTCCAACTGCGCCCACGCAAGCCACGCTGTGCTCTATGACTGGTCCTGCAGTCTTCTGGGACCTGTGATGCGTCCCAGAAGGCTGTGGGGGAAGGAGGAGGCCAAACTTCCTCTCAGATTGCCACGGCGATCTGAGCAGAAGTGGGGGAGTGGATACCTGTCAAAATTAGGTATTTACCCCCCAAAAAATAAACTGCCAAATGTAAAAGGGGGGGGGGGGAGGAGGAGGAAGGGCAGAACTTCTACTTTAAGCAATGCTATTTTTTTATGGTGAGCCATACAAGCATTATTTAAAAAGAAGGAAAATTATTTAAAACAGGGATTTTTATAGGGCAATGCATAAAAAGTTTGACAGGTGCGACTCTCCTCCTGGTGACACATGTATACTAAACATTTGTGTTCAAGTACATGTGCTGCAACAACATGAAAAGAAAGCTCAATAACTGAAAATATTTTGCCAACAAATCAGAAAACTTCTGCATAGTATAGCAGGGGAAGTGCTAGCAACTTCCCAAAGTGATGCTCAGATCAAAAATTCTAATCTGTTTCATCACTGGTTTTGCCTGGGGGTGATTGCTATGGAATGTCACATTGCACTGGGAATTTACAATCTAAAAAGGGAAGATGGGCTCGGACAGCACGTTTCTCAAAAAGCAGCTGAGTTTATGTCCTGGAGACATACTGCAGGACCAACAAAAGAAATTCCTCCAATTGTAACATCCAATCATTCTGGTGACCCAGCAAAACCATTTCCTGTCCAAACACCACACATCCCTGTGACACCCATAATGGAGCTGTTTTGTGGAGGGTGACCTGGGTGTTGTCATGTTTGTTCAGAAGTGTCCAATCATTATTAAAAGAATGTCAAGAATGTCAGAAATATATAGTGTCACTGCACTTACCCTGTTATGGTCTATATTACACATAGACTTGATGGCTTGCAAATTCCACAAGCTCTCTCCATTCACAGAGGTGAAGACCACTCGGGAGTACTGCTCATCTGGAAACAGAAAATGCGAAGGTTACAATATTGTAAGGGATTTGGGGACTTGTTCAGTTAGGGCCATGTTGCACTGAAAAATTTGCAGAGGCACCAAAATTTTGTAGAAGGATTTACACATGTGTGTACATTGCACAAAACCAACCTCGCTGTGCCATTTTACACCCCTAACTAACCTTGGACTTCTACTGTGCATCCAGAAAAGTATTCACAGTGCTTCACTTTTTTACTAAAGTCTTATTCCAAAATGGTTCAAATTCATTATTTCTCTCAAAATTCGACAAATAATACCCCATAATGACAATGTAAAAGTAGTTTGTTTGAAATCTTTACAAATTTATTAAAAATAAAAAAACGATAACCCCATATGAAGTAATAACAATTATTTGGAGCTAGCCAAATGAGTGCATGGCGCTGGATGAAAGGTATATGGGATAGTCTATATATGTCTCAGATCTTTAAGGATGGTGTCTGTTTACCTTTTGCCTCCCTGCAGGCTATATATTCATTACCTGTCCATATGCACGTTTATTATCTGCAACTATGGCATGGGCTTCGGGCGCAGGGAGCTGCGCAGGATTGGCGGGTATCTCCCACTCCTATTTTTAACTGAATTCAAATGGCTGAAAGTTCTAAGGGTTTTATCTCTCAATGCTATAGCATATTGCTAGCTGAATTTCATAAGGGTCACCCTTGGAAGGCGACTTCAAGATGGGAGAGGGACCTGGGACCATTATCTGGTGAACAATGGGAGGAGGCGTATCAGGCTGTAGCAACCTGCTCCTTAAATATGGCTCAGAAACGATCCCAACTATATATTATTCTACACTGTCACTTCACTCCTCTAAGGAGTTACAAGATGGGGTACAGCATGGAGTCTCATTGTCATATAGATGCAAAAGAGATCATGGGGACTTAATCCATTTACTATGGCGTTGCCCTAAAGTACATCCTTACTGGAAACATTACATTTGGGGTACAACTCCCTTTGAAACCTAAACGTTGCCTACTGAATATTTTGGAGGAGGTCATTGAGGATGAGCATCCTAGGATAGCAGTGGGAAGGGTCCTTTTTCTCACCCGAAGGTTACTTCTGGTAATCTGGAAGTCTCCAGCTCCCCCTACACACAAGTCCTGGGTGGCGTCTGTGGGCAAGGCTTTGCTCCTAGAAAACTACATTTATAGTCGCTGGGGATGTCCCGGCAAGTTTGAAAAACTTAGGGGAAGGTGGCTGCATACCCCTGGCCTTAGCCTGAAGGAATTGGTATACCAGAGAGTGTTGGTGTGTCCGACAA
Organism: Lithobates septentrionalis; assembly: GCA_037952835.1. Lineage (NCBI taxonomy): Eukaryota > Metazoa > Chordata > Amphibia > Anura > Ranidae > Lithobates > Lithobates septentrionalis. The sequence continues at coordinate 26,201 of JBBDGP010001929.1, read as the reverse complement.
GACCATAATAGTTAGAGGATCACTTTGCATTCAGACAATTATATGCGATCTAGTCGTACTTAAGTGGTGATGGAGGCATACATGCACTGTATTAGTATATCTGTTGATATGCATTGCATATTTATTTGATTTTGCGTATGTATAACTACAGTTGGATGTGTCAGTTAATGTAACCAAGTAATGCATCCTTTTATTGTTGGACTGTAAATGTTAGTTTATCACAATAAACATTTTCCTGATTTAAAAAAATAAATAACGAAAAAAAAAAAAAAATAAAAAAAAAAAAAAAAAAATCACATATACATAAGTATTCACAGCCTTTGCCATGACACTCAAATTTTAGCTCAGGTGCATCCAGTTTCCACTGATCATCCTTAGGATGTTTCTATAACTTGGAGTCCACCTGTGGTAAATTCATTTGATTGGATGACACGATTTGGAAAGGCACACACCAGTCTATATAAAGGTCCCACAGTTAACAGTGCATGTCAGAGCACAAGGCAAGCCATGAAGTCCAAGAAATTGTCTGTAGACCTCAGACAGGATTGTATTGAGGCAAAGATCTGGGAAAGGGTACAGAAATCATTCTGTAGCATTGAAGGTCCCAATGAGCACAGTGGCTTCCTTCATCCATAAATGGAAGTTTGGAATCACCAGGACTTTTCCTAGAGCAGGCCGCCTGGACAAATTGAGCAATCAGGGGAGAAGGGCCTTAGTCAGGGAGGTGACTAAGAACCCGATAGCCACACTGACAGAGCTCCAGCGTTTCTCTGTGGAGAAAGGAAAACCTTCCAGAAAAACAACCATCTCTACAGTGCTCCACCAATTAGGCCTGTATAGTAGAGTGGCCAGACGGAAGCCATTCCCGAGTAGAAGGTACATGACAGAGCCGGTCTGGAGTTTTCCAAAAAGGCACCGGAGGGAATTTCAGACCATGAGAAACCAAATTCTCTGGTCTGATGAAACAAAGATTGAACTCTGGCCTGAATGGCAAGCGTCATGTCTGGAGGAACCCAGGCACTGCTCATCACCTGGCCAATACCATCCCTACAGTGAAGAATGGTGGTGGCAGCATCATGCTGTGGGGATGTTTTTCAGTGGCAGGAACTCAGAGACTAGTCAGGATCGAGGGAAAGATGAATGCGGTAATGTACAGAGACATCCTTGATAAAAAACCTGCTCCAGAGCACTTTGGACCTCAAGTTCATCTTCCAACAGGGCAATGACCTCAAGCACACAGCCAAGATAACAAAGTAGTGGCTACGGGACAACTCTGTGAATGTCCTTGAGTGGCCCAGCCAGAGCCCAGACTTGAACCAGATTAAACATCTGGAGAGATCTGAAAATGGCTGTGCACCGACGCTCCTCCATCAATCTGGAGCTTGCGAGGTCCTGGAAGAAACTGCCCAAAAATAGGTGTGCCAAGTTTGTAGAATCATACTCAAAGACTTGAGGCTGTAATTGGTGCCAAAGGTGCTTCAACAAAGTATAGCGCAAAGGCAGTGATACTTATGTACATGCGATTTTTTTCATTTTTAAAAAATTTGCAAAGATTTCAAACAAACTTCTTTCACCTTGTCATTATGGGGTATCGTTTGAAAAATTTTGAGGAAAATAAAGACTTTAATGCATTTTGGAAAAAGGCTGTAACATAAAATGTGGAAAAAGTGAAGCGCTGTGAATTCTTTCTGGATGCACTGCATCTTGGGCTCATACCTCTCTACCTTCTCCACATTGAACACTTGCAAACCTTCCCAAAAACATGCTAGTCCCAGCAAGGTAGCTGTTAATGGCAGTGACGACACTTCCTGATGCATCCTTTGTTTTTTGTCATGTGATCTGTGATGTCACTTAAGAGGAAGCGGCATCCAAGAAAAGCCTCACAGGATGAGCCCAGCCACTGTCTGCTGGGAAAAAGCAGGAAAAAGCAGCATGTTGTACTTTTTTTTTTCTGGGACTGAAAAGCACTGGAACACACTACACTGGTGTGAAATATAACATTGGAACCCATTCAACCTACTTTGCATGCATTTTTGATGCAGAAAAAGGCACTGTACTGCACGTGGTGTGAACCGGCCCTTAAGGCTAATTCACAACAGCCTCTGCGTTAAAATGCAGCATGTGGTTTGTGTGCAGTCTGGCGGGATTGCCACAGTGCCAAAGCGCCAATTTCAGCGTATCTTTTTGAAGTGTCAGAGACAATTGGTGGCTGCCAATTACCTCGCACTGTGCTGCGCTGGAAAAAAGTACTGCACATATGTACCTATTTTTTCAGTGCACACCACCGCAATGAAATGTGTGAACTGGGCACACTGAAGACCAGGCATTTTACCTGGTCATGTGGTGGGACTGCGCTGGAACAGCCATCCAATGCAGTCCCACCGCATATGGCATGAATATACCATTACCCTGCATGGACACTGGTTTGCTTTGAGAATACCATTTTCCTTGAAAACACATGCATCATTTACACACACTTTTTTCCATCTCTAAACCTTGGGCCCTTTTTAGTCTATTAAACAAAACTGCTGTCCAGTATTGTACATTTTCACATTGAAACATGGTCATTTTGTAACCTCCGTCATTATCAATCTAGTTTTGGTACGGCTCTCATGATCATTGCCAGCAGGAAAAAAAAAAAAAGAAAAAAAAAAAAAAAAAAAGGGGGGGGGGGGGGGGGGAAATAAAAAAAAAAACAAAAAAAAAACAAAAAAAAAAACTCACTTGGCACAGCACAGAAGAAACTGTCTTTGTGGAAGTCCCAGTCTGCTTGTCTTCTCTCCCTTTCATAGTGATCGTCTGACCATCTGTCAACCTGGTGGCTATGATAACAACACAATCCCATAATTACATTACATGGCAGAGACACCTGATGGCTTCATTCATCAAGTCATTTTTGTGTCTTCTACAGCAGATAAAAAGAAATGGACTAAGTCTAGGAGACTAGAAGAGTAGGAGAGTCTAAACTATCAGATATCAGGGCTACTGGACACAGCCTGGAGACGCCTGAAGATGGGAGAGATATTCTAAAGAAAAGGATGGGCAGAGAAAGAGACAATCTTTTTCAACAAAAGAGGAATAATGATATAAACAGTACAGGATACTAATGAGATTTAGGTTTTCAGCAGTCACTTCGGCCAAACTACCTTTGGTTGCTGTACACAAATAGATTCCTTTATTTCAGTCCATGTGACAGTTATAAACTCTGCTCTCATGTACTAAAAAAAAAGGGCTTACTCCAATTTCACTGCACACTGTGAGCTTGCCTTAGAAGTGCATTAGAAGGGCAGTTGGGAAATCGGTTTGGAGGCTGCAGGAGTATGTTACATGTTCCATCCTTGAAATGGGCGGCACATGTAACATGTTACCAAAGGTGAACTTATCCTGGTAGTTTGATAAAGTGGTCAAAGTTTCGATTCCATTTTTTGTAAGCTTTGCAAAGCAATCGAAGAAATAAAATGTTGGTTTTGATTGACTGAAGGCAATAGAAGAATCCAATCACTTTCCACCTTTCTTCCCCTGTTTCAATCTTACTTCAATTCGATCTTTCCATTAACTGCATTAACCGCTTCCCGACCACCTCACGCAGATATACTGTGGCAAAAGGGCACGTACAAGCAGATTAACGTACCTGTATGTTGCCCTCCGGAAGCTCCGTGTCCACAATTGTGGGTCCCGCGGACCCGATGCCCGCGGGGATACCTGCGATAGTCTCACAGTGAGGAAGAACGGGGAGATGCTAATGTAAACAAGCATCTCCCCGTTCTGCCCAATGACACTGTCACTGATCAGCTCTCCCTGTAATCGGGAGCGCTGATCAGTGGACGTGTCACACACACAGCCCCTCTTCCCATAGTTAGAATCACTCCCTAGGACACACTTAACCCCTACAGCGCCACCTAGTGGTTAACCCCTGCACTGCCAGTGACATTTTTACAGTAATCAATGCAAATTTTAGCATTGATTGCTGTATTAATGCCAAAAAATAAAAATGCCATAAAACTTGTAGTTGGAGGATTACTTGCTAATCATATTTGCAACAGGTGGTGACTTGAAGTTTTGAAAAACTGACCAACAATTGGCATGTGTATGGCCAGCTTTGGGCTGGTACTAAATTTAGTATATTTTTAGTAGCGCAATCGTGCTACACAAATCCCTAACGATAGTTATTCCAGCAGTAACAGGTCGATAAACAGGTGAAAGAAAAAGCTTCCTATGGAGTAAGCTACAGCGATAGCAAGTAGAAGTGCTCAATCTAGCACAAGTGCAAAATGCATCAATAATGTGCAGACGATCTCTACAAGAGGCTTCTGCATATTACCTGTGTAGCTTACTCCATTGGGAGCCATCAGTTCCATCTGTTTAGTGGTGAATATTTACTCCTGGCAAATACTAGACATTTTAGTATTTTGATGATTAAAGGGGTTGTAAAGGTAAAATTTTTTTTAAAAAAAAATAACAAACATGTTATACTTACCTTCACTGTGCAGCTCGTTCTGCACAGAGTGGTCCCAAACCTGGTCTTCTGGGGTCCCTCGGCGGCTGTTTCAGCTCCTCCTTGCAAGCATTAACCACCTTAATGCGAGCTCCCTCGCATGGTGGTTAGTGCTTGCGGGCGCGCTCCCGTGATACAGCCGGCGGCTATAGCCGCTCACTGTATTACTCGGCCCCGCCCCCCAGCGCGCCGCGTCATTGGATGTGATTGACAGCAGCGCGAGCCAATGGCTGCGCTGCTTCCAATCCATCCACTGTAGCCAATCAGCGGCCAGGGTGAGCGGAGGAATAGATGTCGGGAACGAGAAGCTGACTTTCGAGGCGTCAGGTAAGTAAAACGGGGGGGCTGGGGGCGGCGGTATTGTCAGAAGTTTTTTCACCTTAATGCATAGAATGCATTAAGGTGAAAAAATTTTTACCTTTACAACCCCTTTAAGCTAGTAGTGCTAGCTTTAGAATTATAGGTAATCATCCTTAGCTGAAAGCTTCCAGCTCTAGGATATTTCCAAAGTTATACCACCTTTCTGTTCTGGCCCTGTCCCTACCAATTGAACATGTCTGGCACCGCCTAGGAGTTCCGAGTCTTCTAGAGGACATCCATGAAGCATGCCTAAATCACCTCAATGGCACCCCTTAGTTTGAAGAAGCAGTGGCTCTGCTCAAAGACACTAGCGGACCAACTCGCTCTTGGGAGTAAGCCCCACGATCAAGTGGAGAAAGCTCATTCTTTTGGGCTTTCCTCCAAGCTCAGGACCACAGCTGATCAGCACAATGCAAGCCTTGTCTGAAGGCTCATAGAAAATAATGACTGTGGTTGTACAAAACAGCTGTTTTAATGGGAAATGGGAAGACATTCCAGAGGCAAAGTAACACTTGTAAAGACACTGAACACTTATAAATATTAGTCAAAAGGAAGGAGGAATTAAAAATACAGTCCAGCTGATCTGATGGACACGGTGAGCAGAACGAGCAACCAAAGACAAACACTGAAATATCCTAAGCGTCAAAAGGGGCACTTTATTTTGTTTAAGGATTCTGAAACTTTACCCACTCATGGTAAAGGGGCAGGTTCTCTAGTAAAGAACAACCTACCAACTACTGATAGCCATTTACCTGTCCCACCACTTCCACCGCTGAGTCCCAACTCTGTAACACTGTCAACTGGTGTCAGTGCTTACACTGGGTTAGCTTAAACATGTTACACTTACCTGCTCTGTGCAGTGGTTTTGCACAGAGCAGCCCCGATCCCCCTCTTCTCGGGTACACCGCTGGTGCTCCTGGCTCCACCCTCCTGACCCCGCAGCAAACAGTTTGCTGTGGGGGCACCCAAAAAGGCTAGCTTCTGAGCCCTTGCTCTGCGTGTGCATTCAGACATGGAGCTGAGGCTTAGCCCCATCCCCTCTCATTGGCTCACTTGGCTGTGATTGACAGCAGCGGGAACCAATGGGTCCCACTGAGGTCTCAGCCAATGAGGAAAGAGTCCTCGGAGAGCCGAGCCTTTCGTGGACATCATTGGATCGCGATGGGGTTCAATTATCTGGATGCATTAGAATGCATAAAGGTAAAAAAGGTAAAAAAAACCTTAAGCCTTTAGAACCACTTTAACCTGGTGATTGGTTGCTCAGACCCAATTCTGTAAGGAGGTTGAATGCTCCGTCAGATAGAAAGATGGGATATTGAGAAAGGGCTCTGGCAGAGTGGCAAGTGAGCGAGGCAGACGTCAGCATCAGCAGGCAGTAGGCAAAAAATAAAAAATAAAATCAGATACTGAGTGCATACTGGGGGGGGGGGGGGGGGGGGAAGGTGAATCCCGCATGAAAGTTGTATGAAAGCATCTTTAGACTCCTAATAAATAACTTTACAATTAAAGAAATTCAGAAGTGTAAACTGGGGCTGCCAAAAAGCAAAAGAAAACATAAAACGACTTAACTACTTTTTGGCTTGCTCGTCTGCATATTTAAAGGGATAATTGGCCAATGTTGCCTTGTATCCAGTGTTCTCCACCATGTTGTTCCACGTCACTAGTCTCTGGCCAATGGCGGTCCCTCTGGGCTCAAACCCCTGTAAGATAAAATAAATGGAATGTCATCAATCACTGTGCTCTAACAGGAGTATCTCCAACAAACACACCGCAAACAAGCAAATACGCAGCCCCCCTACTACAAAGAGAGGTCAGAGCACAGAGGTCAGAGGTCATTGGCTAATAACAGGTGAATGACATCTAACAGCTCCAGGCTAGGAAAGACTGCTCTCTGTATTACAAAGCCTCAGGAAAGGTATGACACTTGCTCATCATCTCGCACTCTTCCTATTAAATGCTCTTGACGGGCCTTTAACATTTAAAACACAATTTAGCCATACTACTCAAGTCACTAAAGATCTTGAGAGCAAAAAGGTTTGTGTTTTTTCTTTAACATAATGAGCAGTTGGATGTTGGGCTGCCTATCAGGTCCAATGACCAACTGAAGGAGCTCACCTAGCAGGCTGACAATGCTGCTGCTAATGGGGAGGCAGAGGTTTGGCGATTATGAAGTGTTGTTGCTTGCAAAATCTCCTAGCAAAAAAATATGCAACAGAATCACAAAAAAAAAAGGCCAGTCCAGGATATTAGAACCCCCCCCCCCCCCCTTACCAGTGAAAAAAGAAAGTGTATCCGAATAACTATATTACTTATTTGAAGCCACTGTCACATGTTAATCCTTCTCTTCTTCCTTGAATCCTTCTGGTGTCACATCACCTGCATAATGTAGACACCTCCTATTGGTGGAAGCAACACTTTCAGCGACCTGGTCCCCTTTCATAGGCTATAGAGACAGGAAAACTCACAGGGGCCGATGAGGAGACCAGTGTCCAAGAAGAGCAGAGAAAAAATGCTTGGTCCCCAGGGCAGGATATTAGCTTTGCTCATAGAGGAAGCTGTGACTGATCCATTATACTGCAGGATGGCTTAAACAGGGTTGTTTTTAACTAAGAACGAGTAGTAGGGCAATTGATGTAAAAAAGCACTATTCAAATGTAATTTTTTTCCTGGAGTTGGGCTTTAAGAATACTGCATTCAATGAGGCATGATGCCACAACGTAAAACAGATTTTTAACCTCAGACTTCTTCCCCTTTAGCTCATGCATTGTATTTTATTACTGTAATGAGAAACTGCTTTTTATTATTCTGATATCACCAGGATTGTAAAATTATTTTAGAGGTAGCTGGGGGGAGCCCAGTTCCTATAAACGTAGGCACACCACCAGAACTACATCTCCCAAAAGCCTTTTTCCTACACACAATTAGTGAACACGTTCTTGGGGGTCAAAGCAGCAGCATTGTTTTCCTGGAAAAGATATCAATGTACACATGTGGAGAGAGGCAAAGTTCTGTAGTCCAGCAATCATGTCTGATAACACTGCTTGGAAATTTAACACAGAAGAGACACCATGTTGTCAGCTCAAACAGGAAGAACATACTGGATTTGGATCAAATTGGAAGAACACAAATCACCAGGTGTTTCAGTACTTTCCGCAATTTTTTGCCCATACATACTTTATGGAATTTATCAAAAAGAATTAAAAAAAAAATAAAAAAAAAATTGAACACTTACCAGAAGTGGATCTGAAAAGTCCGGCAGATCAGGCACCAAGATACCAATCAGGGCACAGACGACAATAAGCACAGTGCACATCCCTAGGACCACCACGGGCCAGTCTGCTATTAAAGCAGAATAACTAGGACAAAAATAAAAGTTGGTTAGGATGGAAAAGCTCTCTCTCAAAATATTATCAAATACGTAAAACACAAGCATCAATATTTGTTCCAGCCTCACAAACCTGCAAAAAATATGAATTCACAAAACAACGAATGAATGAGTGAATTCACACCTTACAATCGGATTATACAGTCACAATCTCCTTAAGTTTCCCCAATTGCTGTAATATGAGAACCTACCTAAACAATTTATTAAACTCTTTTCATATATACAGGCCCATAATTGAGGTAGATCTAGAGAAGATGGTAGAATCAGAATGTACCTTGCATGACTTTTTTTTTTTAAAAGGTGCCTACAGATACCACCTGGCAACTGACTGTGCCTGCACAATGAACTCATTCAAGGATTCTAGAATAGGAAAATTCATGAATTTTAGCATCTTTATGACCGGTGCTGCCACAGCAACCTATTTGTTACTTCATGTTTGTGCATTGGTATTTTACCCTGCTCCCGTCAACTGCTATCAATTAGTGCAGTTTTTACTAAGACATTGGCAGCCTCCCCATGCTCTCTAGTTTTGGACCTTGGGGGAAGGGAGGGGCTGAACTACAGCCAGTGGGTGTAGAAAGTGGACTGGCATCAGAGAGGTGACAATGTCTCAGACTTGGTGGTCAGTGGGAATAAAAAAAAAAAATGATATGGCGTCAGTGATCAGTGGGAGGAACAGCGCCCCATCGTTGGTCTCAGTGGGAGGAACAGCGCCCCATCGTTGGTCTCAGTGGGAGGAACAGCGCCCCATCGTTGGTCTCAGTGGGAGGAACAGCGCCCCATCGTTGGTCTCAGTGGGAGGAACAGCGCCCCATCGTTGGTCTCAGTGGGAGGAACAGCGCCCCATCGTTGGTCTCAGTGGGAGGAACAGCGCCCCATCGTTGGTCTCAGTGGGAGGAACAGCGCCCCATCGTTGGTCTCAGTGGGAGGAACAGCGCCCCATCGTTGGTCTCAGTGGGAGGCAAGCAAAGGGCCGCATCTGGCCTAGACCACTGCTCTAAAAAGTCAGTAGGCTTTTGATCAATTGTAACCTGCCAGCCTAGAATAAACTACATTGAATCTCACCCTTAGTGAGTTGACAGTGTCTGTGGCTCATTTTGGCTTAGCAGGTTGCCATATTGTCAGCAATGTCTGGGTCTGAGGACTTTTTATTTTATATCTTTTGCATAAATCAACACTTGAAAACAGAACACAAACCTTCAGTGGGAATAAACATCAACATTAGGGGACCAAGCCCCATCCTGCTATACAGACTTGCAGACCCAAAATAATCCTGCTATACAGACTTGCAGACCCAAAATAATAGGAACTTACAAGTCAATGTTTTATTGCAAAGGGACAAAAACATATTGCTTGCTGGATAGTTTGTGAGATTCTGATCAATATACATGAGGAACTATGGTGTGATTTATTCAGTGCAACAGAATCAATCAAGCAATCCAGGAGCGTCTTGCACCTGCTACGTCTCGCTGGGACCGATGTGCTTTAAACCTTTTAATATAATTCTTCTTGGAATGATCCCATTGGAGTTGTGCCCAGATAGTCCAGGTGGAAGGAGGAGGTCCCTGAATAAGCTGAAGGGATTACATGGCCTTGAAACACCTTGGGATCCCCAAGGACATACTCAAATCTGTATCCAGACAAAACAGAAGTCTGGTATCCCCTATAAAACCTTCTCCCTTGTGGCCTACTAAGAGCAGAACAGAAGATAAAATTTTTTTTGGCACTCCGAGTTCAACAGAACCTGCTTTCCTGTAGGAAACATTCCACATCTTTCACTCTAATATGTAAAACAGCAAAGGACTCAGGACCATGGAAGAACTTGGTGTGGGTTGTAATAGCCAAGCAATATTTTTGAATCTGGAAAAAAAGACCAATAATCTGACAGGTAGCCAAAGCCAACAAGGAGAGTAGTCTTCTCTGACGCATCAATGAATGAGGTCCAATATGTAGCGAGAGTTAAAAGAAAGGGTATTTTAGGTGAGGAACTGATTATTTTTCCAAAACTCTGACCTTTATGAAGACATTCGTCTATTTCTAGAGTGTTCAGCGCGTTCTGCTGAGACTTGGCAGCCAAAATTCAACATCATCATTCTGTCATCCTTCACAGTGTGAGCCGAGACAGAAAAATGTTCTAAATGCCAAAGAAATTGCTTAAAGTGAACCTGACCTAAAACATTTCCAAGGTAATGAACCTTTGTGTCCTTTAGTCTATAAACTCATCCCCATGTTCATTTTAGGCTCCCTTGGATCCCGAGTCCAGGACATACATGGGGCCATGACTGGTCCAAGTCAAGATAAAAATGGAACTATGAGCAAAAATCAAAAATGATATATGATGCAGCCCGTCACAACAGCAGATTTAGATTTTCTGAGACACCCCCAATAGTGGAGCACTAAAATAAAAATTCTGGACTGAAAATGGAATATTCAGGATGCACTTGGCCGAAAACCAAAACCGAAATGGACAGTTTTAAAAAATATAAATATTTTTTTTATTCATATATTTTGTAATCTATTCAACTTTTTAATGAATATATCATGAATTAAAATGAATACGAAATAAAATTTTCTGCCATTAGCGGCACCTTTTCGGCCGTCAGGCTGCTTTCACACTGAGAAGTTTTGGAAGCGCCTATTCGTTAAAAAAAGTGCAAGAAAAATGTATCCCTTTAAATTCTTTGTAGGTCTTTACTAGGGTCTTTACTAGGGTTATCCCGATACCGAGCATTTGCCTGAGTACTTGGGTACTTGAGTACTCGGGCAAATGCTCAGATGCTTCAACCGATACCTGGACAGTCAGGGTGATTGGTGCGGAGGGGGAGTTACAAGCACTGATTTCAATAAAGCCTGACAGCCGTTTCTTCTCCCCCCCCCCCCCCTCCTATCAGCTGCTTTAGTGAAATCTACACAGCGGCGATCAGTGCTTGTAACTGCCCCCAAAGCTGCTCCGATCACCGCTTACTGTCCCTGTATCCTCCCTCAGTCCCCCTCTGTTCTGCTGCTGTCCCCCTCAATGTCCCCCTCTGTGCTGCTGTCCCCCTCCGTTCTCATCCTCTGCCCCCTCCATTCTCCTCCGTGCTGCTGTCCCCATCCGTTCTCATCCTCTGCCCCCTCCGTTCTCCTCCGTGCTGCTGTCCCCCTCAGTTCTCATCCTCTGCCCCCTCCGTTCTCCTGCATGCTGCTGTCCCCCTCAGTTCTCATCCTCTGCCCGCTCCATTCTCCTGCGTGCTGCTGTCCCCATCCGTTCTCATCCTCTGCCCCCTATGTTCTCCTGCGTGCTGCTGTCCCCATCCGCTCTCATCCTCTGCCCCCTCCGTTCTCCTGCGTGCTGCTGTCCCCCTCCGTTCTCATCCTCTGCCCCCTCCGTTCTCCTGCGTGCTGCTGTCCCCCTCCGTTCTCCTCCGTGCTGCTCTCCCCATCCGTTCTTCTCCTCTGCCCCCTTGATCTTTCAGGATGGAGAGCGGAGGTAGGAGCCAGCAAATCTGGCTCCTTCCTTTTCCGAATGAACAGTCAGTGATCACTGACTCTGTCCATTCACATAACTGAAACATCGTAACCTGTGTTTACGATGCTTCAGTTTATGAATGGAGAGGAGGCTCTGTCTCCTCTCCATTCATTTTCAGTGCAGCTGAGGCTGCTGAGAAGGGGACTGGGAAACGTGTGTCCTCATTCCCTTTCCCGGTCTCAAAGGGGAGATGTCAGGGGTCTATTAAGACCTCTGATATCTTACCAAAGCCCCCCAACAGGGCTAATAATAATTAAAAAAAAAAAAAGAATTGCAATAAAAATAATAAAAAGAAATTAATTGTAATTAAAAAAAATAAATAAATAAATAAAATAAAAAAAACACACTGACACTGTCCACACACACCCCCCCCCCCCATTAAAAAAAAAAAAGCATTGTAAAAAAACAAAAAAACATAACAAAATAAATTGTAAAATATATTTTAAAAAAATGAATTGTAAAAACAAAAAACTACTGACACGTGCCACTGTCACATGACATTAAAAAAAAAAAAAGTATCGGTAATCGGTATCGGTGAGTACTTGAAAAAAAGTATCGGTACTTGTACTTGGTCTTACAAAAGTGGTATCGGGACAACCCTAGTCTTTACACTGGTCCTTTGCGCTTCCATTGTGGTGTTAAAAACCCTGCTTGCCACATTTTAAGTGCATATTTGGTCAGTTAAAAAACCTACACCAAAAACGCACCTCCCCATTGAAAATGCGTCAAAAATGCATAAAAACTCATCTGTGTTTTACGTTTGATGCTTTTTTTTTAAGTCACATGAAAAATGCACAGTAAAGACGGTAAAATCGTTGCAAAATCAATTTTGGCGATTGATATATCTGTGCATCCCTAACCCCCAGCATAGTTTTGACCTGATGATCCTGCCAGCAAATCCATCTTTTTCTACTTCCTGTAAGATGGAGGCAAAGCTGTTTGTTTTGTTTCAAAACAATCACACAGCAGCGTAGTGTTAAGCTGGTCATATACTAGTAGTGTTTCAAGTGAATTTTTTCATTTTTGCAACGCTTGTTTGATTTTCTAATGGGAAAGGTGGGCATTTGCTTCGACCGCAGTGACAATAGAATTTTTTTTCGTCCAAAGAAAAAATGTGTGAACTATGAGCCCAGGTTCACACCGAGCTGTGGGAATGAAGCCGTGCAAGTTCAGCTGAACTCGCACGATTTCACAGACATCTGTGCAGGTTTCTGCACAGATGTCAATGGAATTTGCACGCTGAAATCGCAAAAAGTAGTACAGAAACGACTTTTTGAAATCGGTGCTGCACCGCAAATGTGGTGTCGCACCGATTAGGATGGTGCCCTTGCTGGCAATTGCCGCCGATTTGACATGTCAAATCGCACCAGTGTGAACCAGGGCTCAATGTGGTTTTCTTTGGGAAAAAAATACATAAAAAATTTGAATGAAACCTGTTTAACACATCTGAGATTACATTCAAATAGCTGATCTGGGTTTAATTTTGGGGGCTTTTGAACAAAATTAGAAACCATGTTCTAAGAAAGCTCCGATGAGAATTTTTGTACGATTCTCCTATAGTGTACGGATAGTTTTAGATGGACATTTAGTTTCAAATACAGTAGACAAAAGACCAACTCTGGAAAAGTAGGACATAGATTATGCAGTTTTGTTAATGGCCCCCCTAATGCAAATTAAAAACACTGTGTGCTTGCGGGCAACAGATTGCATTATACCGCAGTACCATGCGATTTGGAGCAGGATGCTTTTCAAAAGTAGTGCATGTACTACTTTTTGTGCGCTCCGGTGTGATTTGCAGAAATGACTAGGCTGCAAAAAAAAAAAAAAAAAAAAAAAAAAAATCACACTGCAGGGGAACATGCAGGAATCGCACAGGATGGCTTTTCTGTGCGACTCTGGTGTGAACCAGACCCTCAGAAAAATAACAGAACGTGGACAGTGTTCCTGTGCAATTCTGGTGTGAACCAGCCCTTGGAAAAACAAACTGCTGTGTGATTGTGATTGAAAGAGTACAACCTTTGCTTTCTGTATGGAAACAGCAGTCTCTCTGCAGCAGTTTGGCACACCTGCAGCTAAGTCAAAGCTATAGCATGTAAGTGTTGCTGCATGCAGATCTTCAGGTCTGACTCACTGGGGTTTATTTATTAAAGCTTAAGAGTGCAAAATCAGACACACTTCTGCATAGCAACTAATCAGCTTCCAGGTTATATTGCCAAAGCTTAAAGGGATTTTTTTTTTCTAAATAAATCATAAACATGTCATACTTACCTTTTCTGTTGCAGTGGTTTTGCACAGAACTGCCTGGATCCTCCTCTTCTGTGCTCCTGGCCCCTCCCTCCTGTTGAGTGCCCCCACAGCAGGCAGCTTGCTATGGGGGCACCCGAGCTGAGTTGCAGCTGACTGTTCAGTCCATTCAGACCCGGAGCCGTGGCCCGGCCCTCTTTCTCACCAGATTGGCTAGCTGACTTTGATTGACAGCAGCGGGAGCCAATGACGCCGCTGCTGTGTCTCTGCCAATCAGGAGGGAGAGTCAGACGGTCGAGACACTCGTGGACATCGCTGGATACAGATGGGGCTCAGGTAAGTAATAGGGAGGCTGCTTCACGCAGAAGGATTTTTATCTTGATGCATGAAATGCATTAAGATAAAAATCCTTCTGACTTTACAGCCACCATTAATTGAACAAGCTGAGCTTAGAAGCTGATTGGCTTCCATGCACAGCTGCCCCACTCCCCAGCTTTAAGTGGGGTACACGCTATAAGAAAAATCGGGTGAACGATCGCCCGATTTTCCTCATTGTTTCACAGCATAATCGGAACTGATAAACAAAAATTCATACGAAAAAGCCTTTTTTGTCATTTATGGCTTCTGATCATGTGCAGTCTTTCTTTTTGGATTTTTCTAGTACCAAAATGGTACACATTAAAAATGAAAATCGTTCGTTCTGTTCCCATATGAGAAAATCTTTTGTTTGTCCCTCCGAATTTTCAGATCGGCTGTCAAAAGTTGTGTACACACTATATGAAAATTTTATGAAAGTTCCTGGGACAAAAATGTTCGTCCGATTTTCTTATAGTGTGTACAAACCTTTAGTAAACCAACCCCACTGGGACGGGAAATGAGGGGAAGCTCCCATATTAGGTCACAAACAACTTTTCAAATTTTATTTGATATCTAATTTTACATCCTGACTTTATCCATTTTTTGGCCTGAGTTTAGGATTAAAAATGGACTATTGCTGATTTAAAAAAAAATAAAAAAAACAAAAAAACACGCACTAATACAAAAGAAAAGTTATGAACCTCTAGCAGGATCTTCACTTCTGACTCACTTAAGGGTTCCAATCCACCAAGCCCTCAATCACTAGACAATATAAAAAAGGTATTGATAGATATTAGCAATTTGTGATTGATTCTTACCTTTTTGGTAACTGGAATGGCTTTGTAGCTCTGCAAAAAAAAAAAAAAAAAATGAATAAAACATTTATATGTAAATCAAGCAAAAGACATATTAAACTGAAAAAAAAAAAAGCTGTAATTGCTACTCAGTTCAAATGGCAGCTGTAAACAAAAATCCACATTTCCATTTCTGCATGGGTGCAAGCGTTCAGTCACTTCCCAACTAATGAATGACTTGAGGGCTCCACTGATGAGGCTACAGGAGGGGGCGGATACAAGACCAGTCACCCTGCAAACCATAAACCACACCAAGAATGCACATGCCTCTTGTTGTATATAGACAATGAGGGAGATTTACTAAAACTGGAGCACTCAGAATCTGGTGCAGCTGTGTTTGGTAGCCAATCAGATTCTAAATTTCAGCTTGTTCAATTAACCACTTCAGCCCCGGAAGATTTGGCGGTGAATGAACGGTCCATTTTTTGCGATTCGCCACTGTGTTGATTTAACTGACAATTGCGCGGTTGTGCGACTCTGTACCCAAACAAAATTGACGTCCTTTTTTTCCCACAAATAGAGCTTTCTTTTGGTGGTATTTGATCGCCTCTGCAGTTTTTATTTTTTGCGCTATAAACAAAAAACCGTAAATTTTGAAAAAAAAAACAAAACAAACAAAAAAAAAGAACACAATAAATTTGTACTTTTTGCTATAATAATAAATATCCCCATTTTTTAAATAGAAAAAAAAATGAAATTTTTTCTCAGTTTAGGCCGATATGTATTCTTCTACATTTTTTTTTTTACCAAAAATATGTAGAAGAATACATATCGGGCTAAACTGAGAAAAAAATTAGATTTTTTTCTATTTAAAAAATGGGGATATTTATTATTATAGCAAAAAGTACAAAATTGTGTTTTTTTTTTTACCAAAAATAACACACGACGCAATAAGCGCATATTGATATAGATTTATAGCAGTTTTATTTTTTTTTTTAACTAGTAATGGTGGCGATCTGCAATTTTTTTACCATGACCGCGATATTATGGCAGACACATCGGACACTTTTGACACATTTTTGGGACCATTGGCATTTACACAGCGGTCAGTGCTATAAAAATGCATTGATTACTGTAAAAATGTCACTGGCAGTGAAAGGGTTAACACTAGCGGGCGATCAAGAGGTAAACTGTTCCCTGGGAGGTGATTCTAACTGAAGGGGGAGGGGACTGACTACAGGAAGTGACGGATCGTGGTTCCTAGCTAATAGGAACACACAATCTGTCACTTCTCTCAGAACAGAACAGGGATTTGTGAGTTTACACACACACACACACACACACACACACACACACACACACACACTTCCGTGTTCTGTCCCTCGTGCTCACGATCGCTCATGGCTTGCAGTCATCCTGACCGGCGGCCACAAGCATTGGTGCAGCCGCTGTGCAGCAGGCGTGTGCCTCCTATCCTGATCCCGCGAGCCAACGTATAACTACGACGGTTTGTGGGATTGTGCCGACCTGCCGCAGTAAAATGACGGCGGCTGGTCGCCAAGCAGTTAAGCTTTGACAATAAAACCTGGAAGCGGATTGGTTTCTATGCAGAGCTGCAACAGTTTGCACACTCCAATTTTAGTAAATGCCGCCCCCCAGAAAATTTGTTTGTTTATCCTGGAGTTCAGCGTTTCGGGATAATTTTGGAGTACATATCTTCCAAAAGCGGGATTATTCCTGCAAACAAAAAGGACAATGTTTTTGTAGATGAGTGTGACCACGTGAACCCGCAACATATGGAAGATGCAACACTTCAGAAAGCCATATTTTTTTTCCCCCAGAATTACCTGGAAAACTTCCCATCATCCCTAATCTATATGGGCAGCACATCAGAAAACTCGGCTTCTCTTAACACAGGTAATAAAACAGCACATATGAGAATCATAAGAGCACAAACCCTGCAGAGATTGCTTTGAAGATATAAAGGAATGTGCCAACAGATGTTAAACAGCTTTTAGCGGAGACTGAAGATCTAGTTTCGGCTAATCATTTTTGTTCCTTCAACTTAAAATACTTTGCTGCTACTTTTCCACAAGCCATGTCGTAAGTTAAGAGGCCGAAGCATTGTCAAATAACAAGGAAACTCCAAGAGCATGACATGAACTTTTGGAAGAAGGGAAAGCTACAGTAACCAAACAGCAGGAAGGGTTTTTTTTTTTTTTTTCTCTTGAAAGTTAATTGGGCAATGAAAGTGAACTCCAAAGCTAACCATATACTCTATCATTTGTAAAATCTAGATCATCTCCTCACTATGTAGGTGCAAGGGCCTGCCTGATTGGATGAAAATTAAATATGTTAAATGCGACCTCAAGCCTTGCACAGGCTCCTTTGCGGTACTGAAATTGCTTAATCCGAATTCACTGGGTCTAAAACAGGGGTCCTCAAACTATGGCCCTCCAGTTGTTCAGGAACTACAATTCCCATCATGCCTAATCATGTCTGTGAATGTCAGAGTTTTGCAATGCCCCATGGGACTTGTAGTTCCACAACAGCTGGAGGGCCGTAGTTTGAAGATCCCTGGTCTAAAATAACGTTGGAGGAACCAGGGAATTACATTTTTTTTTTTTTAAATCAGGTAAGGCTTTATTGAGATGTCACAGAGATAAACGAAAGAAAAAAAGAAAAAAAATTAGTACAAAACATTCAGTTGCAATACATGTGCAAACTTCATCACCTTGTGAGATCAGTCAACCTAAATTTAGTTGCAATACAAAACACTGGGAACACATTGAGCAATAGTAGAATTAGTTAAATACAAGATAAAGATCCCAACAATCCTAAAGCATCTTTGAAATGACCCAATAAGCATATGAAGGATATCTAGTTGAGCGATCGGTTACCAGCTACACCCATTACAGGGCACTTAAGCAGATCGATTATACAGCATGTTACATTAGGATTCTGTCCATTACTAAATTAGTTGGGGCTAGTCCCAGAGTAGCTAGCCAACCTCCCCATACTTTGAGTGGCTGCCTCTGTGCTGGTATATCAATATCTCCATTCATAGAAAATTAAACATATTTAAAGTGGGTGTAAAAGCTGAAGATTTTTTTTACCTTCATGCATTCTATGCATAAAGGTAAAAAACCTTCTGTGTGCAACTGTCCCCTCAGCCCCCCCCCCCACCCCCCATACTTACCTAAGCTCGATCTCGATCCAGCAATGTGCGCGAGTGCTGGGTCTCTCCCTCCTGATTGGCTGAGATGCCGTTAGCTCCCGCTGCTGTCAATCACAACCAGTGATGCAGAAGCAGGGGGCTGGGCTGAGCCACGCTCTGTCTTATGGGGGCACTAAGCAGGGGGGGGGGGGGGGGGGGCAGGGAGCCAGTGAGGGACCAGAAAAGAGGATGACTGGGGCTGCTCTTTACAAAACCATTGCACAGAGCAGATACATATGACAGGTTTGTTACTTTATTTTTTTACTTTTTTCTTTCACTTTAAAGCGGTTGTATACCCCGCTCGGTCATTTTTACCTACAGGTAAGCCTATAATAAGGCTTACCTGTAGGTAAAATGAATATCTCCTAAACCTACACAGTTTAGGAGATATTCACCCTGCATGCAGCTGCTGACCTCAGCGACGCATGCGCTCTGAAGGTCCAGCAGGTCGTGCTGGAATGGAGGACTCTGGCGCGCATTCGCGGGAGTGAGGTCATCGTGGCTCCGGCCACTCACAGCGCCAGAGCCAGCGATTCCGAAAGAAACGCCGAGGGAACATGTCAGCCCCCTCAACGGTGACAGGGCGAGCTGCGGGAGCTTCGCTCTAAGGTATTTCATAATGTGCTAGTATATACACACACACACACACACACACACACACACACACACACACACACACACACACACACTTTAAAAGAAGAATTCCATGTATAGATATATTACACAGTTACATTGGTGCAGCTTAGACCAATATAACCAGGGCTTTTTTTTCCTCAAACAATAGGTGCTGGAACTTAGCCACGGCCCCACAACCCAAACACACACACCCTCCAAATCACATCAAACAGTGGGTGTGTTCAGTCAAATTTCACGAAAACAGTAGGAGGGTCTTAAAGGGACATTTATTACCAGGATTGCATTACATACAGAGTGCAGAGCTGTCACTTGTAAACACAGAAACCAGACTTCTGTGTTTACAAGCGATTGTGGTGAGCAGGCACCAAAGGGTCTGAGCCAGGAGGTGGTGGAACTGAGTTCCACCAAGTTCCCCCTGAAAAAAAGCCCTGAATATAACAATCTAAATGCCAAACCTGGGTGATGCCCCTGGGAGCTGACAATCACTGAAGTAGACACCACTACTCAAGTGATCTCAACTTGCTTCTGGGTCCTGTTCTGAGTGGTCAGCCTTCTGCATTAAAAAAAAAAACACAAGAGGATGGCTGCTCAGCAGCTCAGCGTGGGTGCCTTTGAAACTATGCTTAACATTCGCTGTATGAATGAAAATAATTCTTTGGATTGGACGAGGTGGTGGTGTCATGCTCTCTGCCTCATCCAGTCAGAGAACGTTTTGTATGTATTCAGCAAATGCAAAGCGGCTGACCTCCTGTGTTTAGAATGCAGCAGGGCATCGGTCCCGGAAGCTAGTGAAGATCACTGGAGTAATGGTGTCCACTTCAGTCATTTCCAGCTTTCAGTGCCCTTGGCCCGGTATGTTATACACACAGTTCCATTGGTCCAAGCTTGACCAACGTAATAAAGTATAAAAATATCCACACCAGGAATTCATCTCTAAGGGGCATATCTATAAAGCAATGAATGTAACGTTCAAACATTTGCTGGTGGTGAATCAATCACTGTCATTTTAAAACACATGTACCCAAAAATTCATATGAAGTGATTTGGAGAATGTCAAATTTCCTGCTTCATGAATATGCCTCTAAGCGATGTAGAATACAAGGAATAGACAAATTACAGTGGAACCAAGTACCTGGACAAGCATGTAGCCACTGAAAAACAGCCTTGTTTGCCAAGCTTATTCTGGGTAGCCATTGGGAGCTCCCAAATTCCTATCATCATAGATCAGCTTTAAGTAGCCATAAAACATGTAATTCCACTGCCCAAAAGAGAAAAAGAAAAAAACAAAAAACAAAACACGCAACAGGAGCCACCTGGTCTCTTGGACTTGTCTAGCCTTGGAAACGAGGGCAAACCGAACTTCAGTTCCCACACTGATAAAACTTCAGTAACTTATTTTGGGATTCTAACCTGCAGATTTTATGGCGTAAAACAAGCCTTGACACTGAGTGGAGGGGTCAAAGGTCACACCTGCTATCATTAAATATTTTTGCTTCAAAAAGCGTGTGCAACAATGTGCGTCCACCAAAGGCATTCCGGCCATGTAAGCCACACCACGCAGCTGTTCCCGCGAGGTCTTTATTATTCTGCTCAATATGGAATATTATCCCCAGAAACCAAATCGGCAAAAATTACTTTGCCATGCTACTAGGATGAGAAATGCATAGCCGTCCCGTCTTCCCATTCAATGGGAGAAGTGCATGACTGGAGATTAGGAGGGAGCCTTCAGCTCAGCAGAAGTACCGGCACCCGGCAATTAGGACACAGGGCTGTAATTTTGGCATTAGCACCTCTGCGTCAACTTGTTCAGGGAGATCCATTTCAGACACGGCAGAGATGGGAAGACATGGACATGTTTCAAAGGAATACCAGAAAATGTTTTTTTTTTTAACATTTAAGAAGGAAATTACTGTATTAGGGGATAAGTCAGTTACTGGATAGGGGGACGACATTTGTTTGATCCACTGCGCCTGAGCAATGGCCACTCTAATGACCTCTGTATCATCACAAATCACACTCAGGGTCTCTACTGAATTAGGACTTTCCCACACTGGAAGGCAGGAACTCCACTGTCTAATGGAGACATTCTCACACTGGAAGACACCAATTTATGGCCATCAAACAGCCTATGCCATGTTCTCCCAAGGCCCTTTTTCTTGGGCACTACCACCTGGATTTTCAATTGCACTACCAAGCTCACTGATTAAAGTGTATTTAATACCAATGTAGCAGTGTCTCAGGCCTCCTTTGATCTTATGAGAACCTTCAGGTCCAGGGATAGCCGACAGCCTTCTGTGTAGTGGGTTGTGAGGCATAGTGGGTGTATAGTAGTTATTGGGCGCCAGACACTTCTTGGATGCAAAAGAAATTTTATTTAGGGTCAGGACATCCTTGGGTAGTTGTAAGATTAATTTGCAGACTCCAAGACTTCAATAGGAGGACAGACATGCAGGGAAAGGCATCCAGCAAGACGCCACATCTGCATGTGTAGGAATGCGGTCTCCTATGGCAACAGTCTTTAACAGTTCCAAGCACAAATCTTAACAGTTCCTTCACTTTCACTACAATTGCTCCTTGTAGTTCTTCAGCACACTGAGCTCCCGGTCTCTTACTAGACCCACTGAATCCCTTGAGTTCCTCCAATCTTCACGGTGGTATTTTCCTCAAGTGTCAACCCCTCTTCTCTGCTCGGTCCCTAGCTTGGCACTCTAGATACCTCTCAAGTTTCACCCCCCGCTGGCCTGCTCGGTCCCTGGCTTGACACACAAGGCTGCTCTGCAAGCGTCACCTCCTCTGGCTGGGTCCCTGGCTTGATTCCCACTGAAGTTTCACGATTCTTCACCGACCCCGGTTGGTGAGAATACTGACCGGTACGTGCTTCCGTTACTCACTATGGTCCCTGGCAATTAGGTGGATAGTCCCTTGCTGGCGACAGGTTCCCATCTACCTCTAGCCGCGACAGGTTCTCCGGCTGACAGAACCATGACTTTTGGTTGGACTGCAAGCCGCAGTCCCAACCCTGCGCTGCTCTCTTGCTTCTGGATAGGCTCTCAGACAGCCTAGCAGCCAGATGTGCCCAAGGATAGGCCCCATCTCAGGCCTAGTAACCCGGGCAATACAGCACACGTCAACCCAGACAGCCGTCCTGGTGGCACAGAACACAGATCACCTGACTCCCCCCCCCGAATATAAAGGCTCTCCCAGCAGGCCAAGGGATTCAAGAATACCCTTGCCCATTGGCTGAGATACCCCATATACCTAGGTCAAAGGTCAAACTGAGGGAGGAATAGATCTCCAGCAATCAACCAGGATTACTACTCCTGGCAAGTAAATTTGTAAGGCGCAACCCTGCCTAAACTCCAGGGTGAGTGTATATCTATCTATCTAAAATATATATATATATATATATATATATATATATATATATATATATATATATATATATATATATATATATATATATATATATATATATATATATATATATATATATATATATATATATATATATATATATATATATATATCTCTGCCTTTGACACAGTGGACCACCCCCTCCTCCTCAAACTCCACTCCTTTGGTCTCCATGGCTGTACTCTTCACTGGTTCTCATCCTACTTATCCCACCGCTCCTTCAGTGTCACTTACAGCTCTACTTCCTCCTCTCCTCTTACTTTCTCCATTGGGGTCCCCCAAGGTTCTGTTCTTGGACCTCTCCTTTTCGCCATCTACACCACCTCCCTGGGTCAGTTGATTGCCGCCCATGGCTTTAAAATATCATCTCTACGCTGATGACACCCAAATCTATCTCTCCACCCCCCAGCTCTCTCCATCTGTGTCCTCACGCATCACCAACTTACTAGCAGACATATCAGCTTGGATGTCACATCACTTCCTCAAACTCAACCTATCCAAAACCGAGCTCATGATATTTCCTCCCTCAGATGCCACTTCCCCTGATTTCTCTGTCAATATCAACAGCTCAGCTACCAACTTGTCCCCCCCACGCCAAGGTCCTAGGTGTAATCCTGAACACTTTACTAACCTTTCGGCCCCACATCCTATTGCTATCCAAAATTTGCCGCCTCAACCTCCACAACATCTCCAAGATACGCCCCTTCCTAACCAATGTCACCACAAAGCTTCTAATCCACTCCCTGGTCATCTCCCGCCTTGACTACTGCAACTTCCTCCTCGTTGGCTTACCTCTAAATGGGCTATCCCAACTTCAGTGCTTCCTGAACGCTGCTGCCAAGCTCATCCACCTCACAAACCGCTCAGTGTCTGCTATACCCCTCTGCCAATCCCTCCATTGGCTGCCACTCAGCCAACGAATTAAATTCAAGATACTAACTATAACTTACAAAGCCATCCACAACCTGGTCCCCAGCTACATCACTAACCAATTTTCAAAATACCAACTTAATCGTTCTCTTTGCTCCTCCAAAGACCTCCTGCTCTCAAACTCCCTTGTCACCTCATCCCATGCTAACCTTCAGGACTTCTCCAGAGCCTCCCCCATCCTCTGGAATGCTCTACCCCAATCTGTCTGATTTTCTCCTACTTTATTCACTTTCAGATGATCCCTGAAAACTCATCTCTTCAGAGAAGCCTATCTGGCCCCCACCTAACTGTACATTTATCTTCTCAAGCAGCACATCACCCACAGTTATTACCTCTTGACCTTCCCACTTAGATTGTAAGAGCTAAAAAAGGAGCAGGGCTCTCTGATTCCTACTGTTTTAAGTATTGTATTTGTACCGTCTACCCTCAAGTTGTAAAGCGCTACGTAAACTGCTGGCGATTATAATATCTATATATATCTATATATCTATGTCTCTAGATCTATATCTATAGGCAGGATCTTGATACATAGAAGACTTTGAGGCATTGGGTTAAAATCCATGTCTGTAGACCCACATTTTACCTCACGACCTTAGTCATAGTTATAACTAAGGCTGTGAGGATGAAACGCGTTAGTGGGTCTATAGACATGGATTTTAACCCAATGCCTTAATAAAGTCTATGTATTTACATTTTGCAGTGCGCTGACTATCTTGGCTTGCTTGGTTATAATTTGGTCACAGGAACCCAAGTCTGAGCACCAGCACCTCTCATCACCTAATTGGAACCCAGGTTCCCCGTGATGATTTATTCTTGGTGACTGCTTCCATGCAGGAGCTGCATTGTCACCCTTGGGATGGGCAGCACTACAGAAACGCCCTCCTCCTTTCCAATAACAATTCTCCATAAAGGGAGGCGTTTGCTTTCCAGAGAAAGCTTGGACAATGTAAGTGATAACAGAGGGGCAGGATCATCTTAAAAAAAAAAAAAAAAAATCATTTAGCTATAACAAAAACGTTCAGTGGCATGTTCAACATACCAAAAGAGCCAATAAAGAAAAGTTTATGGTTAGAGTTTAAGGCCCAACTCCAGACAAAGCTTTGGATTTGAACAGGGTGAGTACATCGGTCAGGCTTTTATTACAGTCCTTGCCCCCCATTGATGAGACTTCCCCTCATTTCCTGTTGGAGCAGTTAAGTCAGGAAAGGTTGCTTCGAGAAACTGAGCGTTCATATTTTATTCAGGCTTTCTTTGAGAAACAGCAAGGCGCCTATAGCATCTCAAGAAGGCACATTCCAGATCACAGACAGAAGAAAAAATGGGGTGAACTGGCCACTACAGCCATGCTCGGGGGAAGAAGTAGTCTAGTCTGTAGGTAGGTTATGAGAGAGAGAGAGAGAGAGAGAGAGAGAGAGAGAGAGAGAGAGAGAGAGAGAGAGAGAGAGAGAGAGAGAGAGAGAGAGAGAGAGAGAGAGAGAGAGAGAGAGAGAGAGAGAGAGAGAGAGAGAGAGAGAGAGAGAGAGAGAGAGAGAGAGAGAGAGGAGAGAGAGAGAGAGAGAGAGAGAGAGAGAGGAGAGAGAGAGAGAGAGAGAGAGAGAGAGAGAGAGAGACAGAGACAGACTTTAAAAAAAAAAAAAAAAGAAGAAGAAAGTTTTTCACTCCAACTATAGGATCATTAAGGAAAGTGGCTCTGGAAAATGTCAGCTTATCTCATTAAGCCCTTAAAGGGTTCTGGTGGAACTCTGGATTTTAGCTATTTGTCTTCTATTCCTCTTTAGTCATTCTCTGGCTTGCTGCATTGCAGGGGATTTAGGCGCACAGCAGCCTGTTATCAAGCTCTCATATAAATTGGAGAAATTTCAGAGGAAGCCAAAAGCTGAATCCCCGAGTACACGATGTCGGATCTGCTTTCTGCAACATTTCTGTAATGCAGAATGTCTATTCAAGACTGAAAGTAGAAGATGGATTTCTGCTTTCTAACAGGAAGAGAGAAAAAAATCCAGCATAAACTTTAAAATGGGACATTTGAGTATTTTTCAGTGACTAAACGTTTTGTTTTTTAACATTTACCTTGACATTTTAGTTCATTCATGAGTCTCATTTCCCAGCTCACACCAACACAAATTGAATTTCCACCTTCCCCTTTGCTATACAATATTGGATATATTTGCAGAGGCAGGGAATGAGATTAATGGGGGCAAGGAAATTAAATTCAAACTCAGATTTAGGTGCACGTGTCATAAGGCAAACCTGAAGATACCAAAAGGGTAGGAGAGATTTTTTTTTTTACATTTTTAAGTCCTGACCTGATCATAATAAAAAGAACATGTGCTCAAAGTCCCTATAGCTTTTCCTAATGGTATACCCATTTTTGTAGCTACAGAGACTGTTACTGGTACTTTACCTGTATTAATAAATATAAATTACAACCTTTACAACGTGCTGATAATTGTTGGGTTAATGATTACTGCTAGTATTTTCTCAGGGTTTAGAGCAGATCAACAGTATTAATGAGGTTTTTCCATCTATTTTACTGATTTAATGCTGGAATAAGAATTATAGTTTTGAAAAATATATTCTCCCAGTTTGCTACATATAAAATGCTTTATATGAATCTCTCAAAATTTACCTATATCTAGACAGAAGGTGATACTTTAGGCTTATTTTCACGTTCACCTGGTCAGATTTGGCCTTTCTTGCAGAAAAAAAAAAAAGGTCTGTTTACAAAGTTAAATAGCTCAAGCTCATATTACACTTAAGGCTGGTAACACACAGGCCTTAAATTGGGCAGTTCAAGAGAAACTGGCTGACATTCAGCCTGTGTGTACAGTAGCCTGTCCGACAGAAACTGGTCTAACGAC
>JBBDGP010001928.1:3417500-3427832 GCA_037952835.1 Lithobates septentrionalis | reverse complement strand
CCTATAGTACTGATACGCTTGTTATTCTTGTACTGACCAAATTTGTATCAACATTGATAATTCTAATAAAAATTATTGAAAGAAAAAAAAAAAAAAAAAACATGTATTTAGTTTGTCGCCACTGCACGTTTGTGCGCAATTTTAAAGCATGTCATGTTTGGTATCCATGTACTCGGCCTAAGATCATCTTTTTTATTTCATCAAACATTTGGGCAATATAGTGTGTTTTAGTGCATTAAAATTTAAAAAAGTGTGTTTTTTCCCCAAAAAATGCATTTGAAAAATCGCTGCGCAAATACTGTGTGAAAAAAAAAATGAAACACCCACTATTTTAATCTGTAGGGCATTTGCTTTAAAAAAATATATAATGTGTGGGGGTTCAAAGTAATTTTCTTGCAAAAAAAATAATGTTTTCATGTAATCAAAAAGTGTCAGAAAGGGCTTTGCCTTCAAGTGGTTAGAAGAGTGGGTGATGTGTGACATAAGCTTCTAAATGTTGTGCATAAAATGCCAGGACAGTTCAACACCCCCCCAAATGACCCCATTTTGGAAAGTAGACACCCCAAGCTATTTGCTGAGAGGCATGTCGAGTCCATGGAATATTTTATATTGTGACACAAGTTGCGGGAAAGAGACAATTTTTTTTTTTTTGTTGCACAAAGTTGTCACTAAATGATATATTGCTCAAACATGCCATGGGAATATGTGAAATTACACCCCAAAATACATTCTGTTGCTTCTCCTGAGTACGGGGATACCACATGTGTGGGACTTTTTGGGAGCCTAGCCGCACACGGGACCCCGAAAACCAAGCACCGCCTTCAGGCTTTCTAAGGGCGTAAATTTTTGATTTCACTCTTCACTGCCTATCACAGTTTCGGAGGCCATGGAATGCCCAGGTGGCAAAAAAAAAACCCCAAATGACCCCATTTTGGAAAGTAGACACCCCAAGCTATTTGTTGAGCGGTATAGTGAGTATTTTGCAGACCTCACTTTTTGTCACAAAGTTTTAAAAATTGAAAAAAGAAAAAAAAAATTTCTTGTCTTTCTTCATTTTCAAAAACAAATGAGAGCTGCAAAATACTCACCATGCCTCTCAGCAAATAGCTTGGGGTGTCTACTTTCCAAAATGGGGTCATTTGGAGGGGGGGGGTTTGTGCCACCTGGGCATTCCATGGCCTCCGAAACTGTGATAGGCAGTGAAGAGTGAAATCAAAAATTTACACCCTTAGAAATCCTGAAAGCGGTGATTGGTTTTCGGGGCCCCGTAAGCGGCTAGGCTCCTAAAAAGTCCCACACATGTGGTATCCCCGTACTCAGGAGAAGCAGCTAAATGTATTTTGGGGTGCAATTCCACATATGCCCATGGCCTGTGTGAGCAATATATCATTTAGTGACAACTTTGTGCAAAAAAAAAAAAAAAAATTTGTCACATTCCCGCAACTTGTGTCAAAATATAAAATATTCCATGGACTCAACATGCCTCAAAGCAAATAGCTTGGGGTGTCTACTTTCCAAAATGGGGTAATTTGGGGGGGTTTATTTTGGGGTGCAATTCGACATATGCCCATGACCTGTGTGAGCAATATATCATTTAGTGACAACTTTTTGTAATTTTTTTTTTTTTGTCATTATTCAATCACTTGGGACAAAAAAAATGAATATCCAATGGGCTCAACATGCCTCTCAGAAATTTCCTTGGGGTGTCTACTTTCCAAAATGGGGTCATTTGTGGGGGTTTTGTAATGCCCTGCCATTTTAGCACCTCAAGAAACGACATAGGCCGTCATAAATTAAAGGCTGTGTAAATTCCAGAAAATGTACCCTAGTTTGTAGGCGCTATAACTTTTGCGCAAACCAATAAATATACACTTATTGACATTTTTTTTTACCAAAGACATGTGGCCGAATACATTTTGGCCTAAATGTATGACTAAAATTGAGTTTATTGGATTTTTTTTAGAACAAAAAGTAGAAAATATAATTTTTTTTCAAAATTTTCGTTCTTTTTCCATGTATAGCGCAAAAAATAAAAACGGCAGAGGTGATCAAATACCATCAAAAGAAAGCTCTATTTGTGGGAAGAAAAGGACGCAAATTTCGTTTTAGGTACAGCATTGCATGACCACGCAATTAGCAGTTAAAGCGACGCAGTGCCAAATTGTAAAAAGTGCTCTGGTCAGGAAGGGGGTAAATCCTTCCGGGGCTGAAGTAGTTAAGTGCCCAGTAAGCAAGTGGTTAAACTAACAAACATATCATGCTTACCTCCACTGTGCAGCTCGTTTTGCACAGAGTGGCCCCGATCCTCGTCTTCTGGGGTCCCCTGGCGGCTCTCGCGGCTGCTCCCCACATCAGGTAACCCCTCTAGGAGAAGAACTCTCCCGAGGGGGGTTACCTTGCGGGCGTGCTCCCGAGTCCATCATTCGGCGTCTATAGCCGCCGAATGTATGACTCGGCTCTGCCCCCGGCGCCCGCATCGTTGGATTTGATTGACAGCAGCGGAAGCCAAAGGCTGTGCTGCTATCAATCTATCTAATCATGACATGAGACACCAGCCGGAGCTGGTGTGCTCGTTCCTGTCACGCAAATTTCGGGGCTCAGGTTAGTATAAGGGAGGCTCGGGGGCGCTGCTGCATTAAAAAATGTTTTTCACCTTAATGCATAGAAGGCATTAAGGTGAAAAATTATGAGGGTTTACAACCCCTTTAAGTGAGTCATACAGTATATTCTTCCATACTTGAAGGTACTGGACATTTTCTACTGAGCAGCTTGGGAGTATGCATGTCTGTCCCTGGTCTCGCTGCAAAACTTTCCTGCTGCTGGTAAATTTATATCAAACTTTCATTAACCACTTCAATACAGGGCACTTTCACCCCCTTCGTGCCCAGGCCAATTTTCAGCTTTCAGCGCTGTAACATTTTGAATGACAATTGCGGGGTCATGGAACACTGTACCCAAATGAAATTTTGATAATTTTTTCCCCACAAATAGAGCTTTCTTTTGGTGGTATTTGATCACCTCCGTGTTTTTTATTTTTTGCGCTATGTACAAAAAAAGAGCAACAGTTGTGAAAAAAACATAATATTTTTACATTTTGCTATAATCCCAAATTTATTTTTGAAAAAACTAATTTTTTCCTCAGTTTAGGCCGATATGTATTCTTCTACCTATTTTTGGTAAAAAAATCGCAATAAGCGTATATTGATTGGTTTGCGCAAAAGTTATAGCGTCTACAAAATAGGTTATTGATTAATGGCATTTTTATTATTATTATTTTTTTACTAGTAATGGCTGTGATCTGCGATTTTTATCGTGACTGCGACATTGCAGTGGACAGATCGGACACTTTTGACACTTTTTTGAAACCATTGACATTTATACAGCGATCAGTGCTATAAATAGCCACTGATTACTGTGTAAATGTCACTGGCAGGGAAGGGGTTAACACTAGGGGGCGATCAAGAGGGGTTAAATGTGTTTCCTGACTGTGTGTTCTAACTGTGGGGGGATGGGACTGACTAGGGGAGGAGACCGATCGGTTTTTCTATATACTAGGAACACACAATCTGTCTCCTCTCTCCTGACAGGACATGGATCTGTGCGTTTACAGATCCACATTCCTGCTCTGTCATGAGTGATTGCGTGTGCCCGGCAGACATCGTGGCCACTGGGCACATGCTTCAGCTCCATTGTTTTACAGGCAAGCGCAATTTTAAAGCTTGACATGTTGGAAATATATTTACTTGGCCTAACCTCATATTTTATCATTTAGAAAAAAAATAGGTAATAGATTGCTTATGGGTTTAGGGTGTCTGCTTTTAAAAAATATATACTGTTTGGGGCTTTAAAATAATCTTGAGGCCTAAAAGGATTTTTTAAATGTGTGGGAAAAAAAGCGGAAAAATGGTTCTGGCACTAAAAGGGTTAAGCTTGCAGCTCATAGGAAGTCTGCATATGCTGCTACTAGTTTGCTGTGAACGGGACAGCAGCTAAAACTGACTGCTGACCTCAAATCAACCATAAAGTAAAATAAAAGACAAAAAAACACCCAATAATAACAAACATGACAGCAAAGGGACTTGTTTGGTTGCTCACAGACCTAACAATCCTAGCAATCATAATTACACTACAGTTTCCTAACTGACCCTCAGGGCTTTTTTTCAGCGGAAACGCGGGGGAACACAGTTCTGGCACCTCCAGCACTGAATGTATGTAATAGCATGGGGTTTGGGGTGTGGGGTGTGCTGGAGGGTCTATTAATGCTGGTTGCTGGGGGATCTATTGTCACTGGTGGGGATCTGATTTTGTGTGAGGGTCTATTGTTGCTGATGGGGAATCTATTGTTGCTGGGCGGTCTTATGTTGCTGGAAGAGATCTACTGTTGAGGGAGAGGTCTATTTTTACTGGCTGCTGGAGGATCTATTGGAGAGGTCTATTTTTGCTGGTTGCTGGGAGATCTGTTGTTGCTGCTGGGGGGGGGGGGTCTAATGTTGCTTGGGTGGATATTTTGTTACTGGGTGTGATATTTTGTTGTGGTTAGTTCACTGTTGCTGCAGTGAATCTATTGTTGTTGGGGTGGAGTCCATTGTTGCTGGGGGAGCCTATTGTTGTGTGGGGATCTATTGCTGTGATTCTATTGTTGCTGACTGCAGTGGATCTATTTTACTGCTTTTCTTTTTATCATCAACATGTTTCATACAAATTATTTAGCACCACAAAATGATACTTGGTTCTGTATTCTCTAAATAGGGCAGTACTGGTAGGTGGGTAGGGGGTGGAATCAAGAGACGGTGGTCAGAGGTGGGTAGGGGGCAGAGACAAGGGGTGACTCAGATGGAGGAAGTTCCTGCACCTATTCTCTGAGAAAAAAAGCCCTGCTGACCCTAATCTCTTAGTCAGCATAAAACAACTTCCTATTCACTAATTATATGGGTGCTCTGTGACCCCCTCCCTCCACCCTTTATAGTGAGGAGACTGGCTTAACCAAAACCCCTCTTGTTGGACCTTATAAACATGATAGCAGCTAGCCAAAGCTCAAAGGCCATGTAGTGTATTATGGTTTTTAAAAAAGTCTCCTGGACAAATATGCATGTAAATTGTTTGGGACCATATCTCGAACCTGCAGGATTCATCCATGGTAGCGATAAACCCAAACCTTATTCCTATTCCTGACACGTGACAGCCTAGTGACCCCTGTTCTGTGGCCTCATAGCTGTATATCTGTAGTGTGAAGTCATGTAAGGCTCTGATGCTTTTGACTGCTAGCCTCATGAGATTTGGAGTAAAATTTGGTGATGTCATTACTGTGCTGGCGGGGAAACTATTCCTGTTACTTGCAATGCAAGGATCTTGCTGCTTCTGCTTCATTTATTCTATGGATTTGTGCTTTTTGTCCTCTCCTGCTACATTTTAAATATTTCCCCACCAGTCATTAGATCACTCGTTATCAGGGGTCAGTTCCAACATAAGGAAGCAAAGCCCACACTTCTACCAAAATGATTGCATCCACACAGAGACACAGTGCAAAGCAAGGTATGATAAGTCAGCTGTAGGGAGCCTACCAGTGGCGTCTCGTCCATTAGGGGCGCACGGACACTGCCCCCTATTAATGCGTCCGGCACCCTAATCTACATGCCGGGTGCCAGGAGCATGGATTCCAATGGGGGGGGGCTTGAAGCACGTGATTAGAGCCAGAGGCTCTAATAGGCTTCAAAAAAGGGTAGGCTCGGGGGGCAGAGCACTGCGATCCAAGCCCACCCAGTTGTGTGACAATAGTGAATGATTAAATTTATATTTATTTATTTTTCTTCTCTTAATAGGGTAGCGTCAATCACCCCACTCTTTACTTATATTCTTTGTAAGTTCCCTAGGGAACCCAAATAGGGGGGCTGCAACCCGTTATTATCCTGAGCGCGGAGCATATTACATACTTAATAGCGAATGATTATTCGCTATTATTACATGGATTCTCCTCCCGGCCAATCAGGAAGCGGGTTGTGAGACCTGTGTCCTGATTTGCTGAAAGGAGAGCCATCCTATTAGCCTATGAGGAGGAAGGAGGAGGAGACGTACGGCGGAGGAGACGCATAGGAATCCCGACCAACGAAGCTGGGACATGGAGGAGACTCTGAGGGGGGAAGCCGCTGCCGCCGCTGCCATTTCCACCTGTCAGCACAGGGTGAGTGAGCTGGTGACCGGGGAGGGGGGTGGCTATGGTGTGCGGTGCAGGCTGAAGTGATGGGGAGGAGGGGGGTCCGTGGTCAGGTCCGTCTAGAGCCCCCCCCAACCCTCCCGACCGATGGAGCACCAGCCACCACTGCTAAAGACT
Source organism: Lithobates septentrionalis (assembly GCA_037952835.1). Classification (NCBI taxonomy): domain Eukaryota; kingdom Metazoa; phylum Chordata; class Amphibia; order Anura; family Ranidae; genus Lithobates; species Lithobates septentrionalis. The sequence continues at coordinate 3,421,504 of JBBDGP010001928.1, read as the reverse complement.
ATACTGGTGACTAGTCATTTGACCTCTGCTGGCCTTTTTTTGGCCACATTATACACAGTTAATTTCCTGATTCTGTTTCCTTGATACCTGACATGCCACTGCAACATTCAACTATTTTTCTAAAGGACTGCTAAATAGGAAGCTCTGCTCTTTATAACCACAAAATCAGTAAAAAAAAGTTATAAAAGAAAATCTGCATTTCAGCATTCCTTCAAACATGCAATATCCCTTGGCAAATATTTCATCAAGGATGACAAACACATTAAAGCAAGCTGAAGTACAGGGATACCTGACATTTTACCTCAAGCTAGGAAAAGCATTAGGCAAAGAATTTGTGGATAAGTTTTGCACACAGTGTACCAAACACCCCCAGTGATGCCATGGTTACTATTGTTTGAAATTTTGTACAGTTTTATAAAATTATAGCTGGTTGTGGGTTGAAATAAAGAGGTTTTGTTTAAAAAAAATACAAAATGGCTAATGTAGTAGATATATAGGTTATATCAAATATTTTTGGAAAGTGGATTTTCCTTTTTAAGGAGCTCCTAGACTTTGTACGAAGATTGAGAATTGAAGTGTATGCAAACCCTAATGCCGCGTACACACGGTCGTACTTTTCGTCTACAAAAGTCGGACAGCCTGTCCGACAGACTTCCGGCAGACTTTCGGCGGACTTGCGGCGGACTTGCTGCAGACTTTCTAACGAACAGACTTGCCCACACACGACCACACAAAAGTACGAAAGCTTAGTACGCGGTGACGTACACCAAGTCCGACGAGACTATAAAACGGAAGTTCAATAGCCCGTACGACACCCTTTGGGCTCCTTCTGCTAATCTCGTGTTTATCTCGTGTTAGTAGAAGTTTGGTGAGAGACGATTCGCGCTTGTGAGACTCGTATTTTTCAGTTCGTTTTAACTGTTGTTCAGTCTGTGCTTGTGAGGTTTGTATCTGCTTTTCAGTGCGTTTGGTCAGTTGGCATTGAGAAATCTTTGTTTTATTGGCCGCTCGTTCCTGATTTTCAGGTCGCTCTTCACAGGCCTTGCTGTTCTTCAGTGCGTTCTGTTTAGTGCGTTCTGACCAGCCGACCGTTTTGAAGCCATGTTACCTGTACGTACTCGTCGTCGAGCTCGTGCATTGTATGTGCTTGGTGCTGTAGTTTATTCTTCAGACCAAGACCAGTCCATGAACAGGGCGAGGAGGAGTTCATGGACCAAGAATTGGTTGCTTCAGCGTGACCAGTTCTCCCATATGCCTTTGCTCCGTGAGATCCGTGAGAATAATCCTGAGGATTTCAGGAACTTTCTCCGGATGACGGACCCCGTTTTTGATCGTTTGGTGGCTTTGCTGACCCCCTATATCAGCAGGCAGGATACCTGCATGAGGCAAGCCATCACTCCGGAGCAGAGGCTGGTCGCTACCTTGCGGTATTTGGCCACAGGGAGAAGCCTGCAGGACCTTAAGTTCTCGACAGGCATCTCCCCCCAGGCTCTGGGGATCATTATCCCAGAGACCTGTTCTGCCATCATACAGGTCCTGCAGAAGGACTATATTAAGGTAAGATATTTTTCTTTTATTAGCATCACATGTTCTTTTATGTAATCTTTGATAATGTAATGTATTTCTTGCTTCAAACACTACTTACCATCATTGCAATATAGTGTGAATGTCCCCTTTTTATCCTCACACATGCTGGAATTTTTTCCTGTTATTTTTTGTCATGCATGTATATTTTCCTTTAATAACCTTCCCAGCATGAAGTGATGGGAACATATCCACCTAGTCTACTAATTTTGAATGTATTTTGTTGGAGTGTATTTAGTGTGCTTATAATTAGCAATTATCTAGATTTCACAACACCCCCCCCCCCCCACCTAAACTCAATCCAAATAGTGTGCTGCTAATGAGCAATTATCTAGATTTCACAACCCCCCCCCCCCACCTAAACTCAATCCAAATAGTGTGCTGCTAATGAGCAATTATCTAGATTTCACAACCCCCCCCCCCCCACCTAAACTCAATCCAAATAGTGTGCTGCTAATGAGCAATTATCTAGATTTCACAACCCCCCCCCCCCCCCACCTAAACTCAATCCAAAATAGTGTGCTGCTAATGAGCAATTATCTAGATTTCACAACCCCCCCCCCCCCCCCACCTAAACTCAATCCAAATAGTGTGCTGCTAATGAGCAATTATCTAGATTTCACAACCCCCCCCCCCCCCCACCTAAACTCAATCCAAATAGTGTGCTGCTAATGAGCAATTATCTAGATTTCACAACCCCCCCCCCCCCCACCTAAACTCAATCCAAATAGTGTGCTGCTAATGAGCAATTATCTAGATTTCACAACCCCCCCCCCCCCCCACCTAAACTCAATCCAAATAGTGTGCTGCTAATGAGCAATTATCTAGATTTCACAACCCCCCCCCCCCCCCACCTAAACTCAATCCAAATAGTGTGCTGCTAATGAGCAATTATCTAGATTTCACAACCCCCCCCCCCCCCCACCTAAACTCAATCCAAATAGTGTGCTGCTAATGAGCAATTATCTAGATTTCACAACCCCCCCCCCCCCCCCACCTAAACTCAATCCAAATAGTGTGCTGCTAATGAGCAATTATCTAGATTTCACAACCCCCCCCCCCCCCCACCTAAACTCAATCCAAATAGTGTGCTGCTAATGAGCAATTATCTAGATTTCACAACCCCCCCCCCCCCCCACCTAAACTCAATCCAAATAGTGTGCTGCTAATGAGCAATTATCTAGATTTCACAACCCCCCCACCCCCACCCTCGTTAAAATTTGCTTGAATGTTCTGTGGTCTTGATTTGTCTAAAGCAAATATATGTTGCAGTTTGCAAAATGCATGTGCACTCTACAAGTGCATTTGTTCCAGTGCTTTAGTAAATGAGCAGAAGCTCTGCTGATTTCCATCATCAAATCATATGCAAGCCTCAAAGTGTTTTCATTAATTGCCCTTGCCTGTGATTGTGTACTCCTTTCAACATGAATGCCTTTTTACATTACCTCATTTACTGTAAGCTGGTTAGCAACTGCACCTGCAGAGTGCGACAACTGCAGTCTTGTAGCCTTTTTAGTCCCTAAATTCCTGCGTGTCCTAAAAGTAATATTTTTTAGGGATTTCACAACCCCCTAAAATGTAATCAATGTTCCATCAGAGGGGGTGAGCAATCTGATAAGTGTGCCTTTCCATATTAGTTATTCCAGAGGAATTAAATTATTGAATGTTATACTGATGCTGGGGAATAATGTTTTTAATTGTCAAATTTTCTTGCAATGTTAGCTTCCAAATTAATTGATTTTGGTTTTCTTGTTTGATTCCCCAGTTTCCTTCAACGCCACAGGAATGGCAGACTGTGGCATCCCATTTTGCCAGCCGTTGGGACTTTCCCAATTGTGGAGGGGCTATAGATGGGAAACATGTCCACATTGTGCCACCACCCCATTCGGGGTCATATTATTTTAATTATAAGGGGTTCCACAGTATTGTTTTAATGGCGGTGGTGTCGGCACACTATGATTTTTTATATGTGGACGTGGGGAAGAATGGCCGGATGTCGGATGGAGGAGTATTTGCCCAGACGGAGTTCTGCCAGCGTCTCCAGAGTGGTGGGCTGGGATTGCCACCTGATGAGGATAACGTGGAAGGACTCCCCTTTGTCTTCATTGCGGATGAAGCCTTCGCTCTCAGCAACCACCTCATGAGGCCATTCCCCCAAAGAACCCTCACCCCAGAGAGGAGGGTTTTTAATTACCGGCTGGCCAGAGCTAGAAGAGTGGTTGAGAATGCGTTTGGAATTCTGGCCAGCCGGTTCCGCCTGTTTCAAACAGCCATTAATTTGGCGGAATACAAACTTAATTTTATCATTTTAACCTGCTGCATTCTGCACAACTTTTTAAACAAGCATTCTGCCAATTATATAGGCACAGTTGGGCCTGAGGCCGGACAAATAGAAGCCAACCTTACAGGCCTGGATACTG
>JBBDGP010001928.1:3232500-3412500 GCA_037952835.1 Lithobates septentrionalis | reverse complement strand
CCCCTCCGCCTTCCCAAAAAAAGGGCCAGGAAGGGGGCCGTCACACAAGAGGCATCCCTGCGCCTCATGCAAGAGGCCACACGTTTTCTGAGGAGCCCCCCCGAAGCAGAAGAGGCCTATGGCTGCTACTTAGCCAGCAGGCTTCTACAAATGGACTGGGAGCAGCGTCTCATTTGCGAGCGCCTATTTGGGGAAACTATACAGAAGGGGCTGCAGGGCACGCTAACCCGAAACACCCAACTACATGAGGCAGCCCCCCCTCCTCCTCCTCCTCCTCCTCCTCCTCCTCCTCCTCCTCCTCCTGCCACAACTGAAACACCACAGCCACAGCCTCCAAAGAAGGCTACAGGGAAGGCTGCAGGGAAGGGTGCAGGGCAGCGTGGAGGGAAGGCTGCAGGGAAGAGAAGAAAGTGATGACCTGGGTTCAGTCTGGTCTGACAGAAGACGCAGGCTGTTGTAGTACCACAGTCTGGGGACATCTATATCATCTGCTGGTGCTGTTGATCTCTGGGATTCTTGGACCAGATTGTGCTCCCTCTTATATGGACTCCTCAAGATCCCAATTTTCTGGTACACAGACTTTTTCCAGCGTTGACTTCCTCTTTTTTTTTATTTTGACCATGAATAAATGGATCTTTTTTTGAGTTTAGCAAAAGATTTTATGTGTTTTCTTTTAAATCATTGATTTTACACACAATGTTAAATTATCAAGGGACAACAATCTCATTGAGTTTGCAAAAACACAACAAAAATACATTACTAATGTTAATAATGTTCGAGTGGTAAGTCTGGGAAAGAACAAAAATATACATAACCAAAAACGGTGCTTTGGGTTAACTTTATCTTAAAAATAAAAAATAATCACTAGAAAAAAAAAACATTATAATGGGTTCTTTGTAGTAACTTTACAAACCTAAAAAATTAAAAAAAAAAAAAATAAAAAAAAAAAAAAAAAAATAAAATACAAATGGGTTATTTGTGGTAACTTTACAAACCTAAAAAATATAAAAAAATAAAGTAACAAATAAAAAAAAAAAAAAAAAAATACAAATGGGTTATTTGTGGTAACTTTACAAAACTAAAAAATATAAAAAAATAAAGTAACAAATAAAACTAAAAAAAAAAAATACAAATGGGTTATTTGTGGTAACTTTACAAACACCAAAAAATGAAAATTAAAAATCTAGAGATAAACATATAAAAAAGTTCAACACCAATCATAAAATAAATATCTGGATAAAAATTACAAGAAAATATGATTCCACACAAAAAAAAAACAAAAAAAAAAAAAAGGTAAAAAGTATTATATTAGTATGGAAACATTGTTTTTAAAAAGCATACTATATCATTCATGAGATCAAAGAGAAAAAGAATCCAGAAATCAGTTTGGGAGAACTCTGAATATGAACAGCAAAACACCTTCGTTCTTTATAGAGCATTCGTAATGAAGAAATAAAATGCGCTGCATTCAACGATCACAGATTTTGCAGCGTGATGAATGTGCTACCTACAATACGAACACTAGTTTTACTAGACCGAGTGCTTCCGTTTAGTTTTTGCTTATGAGCATGCGTCGTTTTTTTGTCCGTCCGACTAGCATACAGACGAGCGGACTTCGGGGTCCGTCGTAGGTACGAAGTAAAAGTTTTGAAGCATGTTTCAAATCTAAAGTACGTCGGATTTGAGGCTAAAAAAGTCAGTTGAAAGTCCGGAGAAGCCCACACACGATCGGATTACCAGCCAGCTTTAGTCCATCAGCGTCCGTTGGACTTTTGTAGACGAAAAGTAGGACCGTGTGTACGCGGCATAACAATGAACAAATTATAATTTGCTCCTTTTTGGTCTGCTAGTTACACCCTAAACATCTTTTGTTATATATGTTTGTACATAAGTGCAAAAAAATAGCTACTGACCCTGTAAGAAATACAACAACCTTGTGACTTCCTCTAGTGACCTCAACAACAAAGTGTCTCTGTTGGGGATTCCTTTTTATCAGCCCTGCCCTAGTTTTATCTGTGAACTACAGAACAATTCCCAATAGGTTATGGATGTGTGGAGGGGGATAGATCTTTTGTAGCCCAAACATACTTCCTGTTGCTTTTCCATATAGACAGCGCAGTGAGTGAAACCACCCTAGGACAGGAAGTGTGTTATTTGCAGAAACACCACCATCGAAAGAAAATGAATGCAGCCACTACATCTGGGGCTCGTAAGCCTCAATATATAAATATATTATTTTTTGGGTTTAGATACATTTTTAATTATTGAATCCCTGTTTTATTTAATAAAAGTGCTAATTCCTAATGTCAACGAACTAGAATGTATTATGTTGAACTCAGACCAGAACTTGATGTGTAGGTGTGATATAGTGCCATTCATGTTAAATGGCAACCCAACAATCCTTGCCAATGGACATGGGTTGCAGCACAGCATAGTGCAATATGCAGAAAAGCATTAAAGTACATTTTAGTGTGCTGTCAAAAAGGGTACATGAGAGTATTGGTGTATTAGGATACCAGTTCAAATAAATAGGCTGCCTCAACTGAAAACACATTAATGTGAAACATAGCAGAAACAGGTCCTAGGGAAAAGGAGGAAGACGTTTGTTGGCAGAAAAGGCTTGTAAAGTCTTTTACTGAAAAAAAAATGAACTCCCAGCAACTTTTTGCTTTTAAGTATTATTCCAAAAGGGCATGTGTACTATCAACATACCAGTCTTTACTTTTGGAATCTCAGAATGCTAGTCATCTAATGATAGCACTGAAAGAGATCTAATTGGTTCAAATTGCTCAAGAGTGTCAATTTACACTCTTACCTACATTAAAGCATCTGACCATGACAGAACAATTACAGCTGTTTTACCTTCTGTTTAATTCTATTGATGGACAGTTTTAAAAAAAACATTTTACTGACCTTTGTCAAGACCTTTGTCAATCATGTTTACAGTGCCTTGCAAAAATGTTCACCCCCTTGGCTTTTTACCTATTTTGTTACATTACAGCCTTTAGTTCAATGTTTTTTTTTTAATCTGAATTATATGTGATGGATCAGAACACAATAGTCTAAGTTGGTGAAGTAAAATTAGAAAAATATATACATAAAACTATTTTTCAGAAATAAAAAACTGATAATTGGCAAGTGCGTATGTATTCAACCCCTTTGTTATGAAGCCCATAGGAAGCTCTGGTGTAACCAATTACCTTCAGAAGTCACATAATTAGTGAAATGATGTCCACCTGTGTGTAATCTAATTGTCACATGATCTGTCATTACATATACACATCTTTTTGAAAGGCCCCAGAGGCTGCAACACCTAAGCAAGAGGCACCACTAACCAAACACTGCCATGAAGACCACGGAACTCTCCAAACAAGTAAGGGACTATGTTGTTAAGAAGTACAAGTCAGGTTTAGGTTATAAAAAAATATCTAAATCTTTGATGATCCCTAGGAGCACCATCAAATCTATCATAACCAAATGGAAAGAACATGGCACAACAGCAGATCTGCCAAGAGACGGCCGCACACCAAAACTCATGGACCAGGCAAGGAGGGCATTAATCAGAGAGGCAGCACAGAGACCTAAGATAACCCTGGAGGAGCTGCAGAGTTTCACAGCAGAGACTGGAGTATCTGTACATAGAACAAAAATAAGCCGTACGCCCCATAGAGTTGGGCTTTATGGCAGAGTGGCCAGAAGAAAGTCATTACTTTCAGCAAAAAACAAAATGGCACGTTTTGAGTTTGCAAAAAGACATGTGGGAGACTCCCAAAATGTATGGAGGAAGGTGCTCTGGTCTGATAAGACTAAAAATTGAACTTTTTGGCCATCAAAGAAAACGCTATGTCTGGCGCAAACCCAACACGCACATCACCCAAAGTACACCATCCCCACAGTGAAACATGGTGGTGGCAGCATCATGCTGTGGGGATGTTTTTCAGCAGTTGGGACTGGGAAACTGGTCAGAGTTGAGGGAAAGATGGATGGTGCTAAATACAGGGATATTCTTGAGCAAAACCTGTACCACTCTGTGTGTGATTTGAGGCTAGGACGGAGGTTCACCTTCCAGTAGGACAATGACCCCAAACACACTGCTAAAGCAAAACTTGAGTGGTTTAAGGGGAAACATGTAAATGTGTTAGAATGACCTAGTCAAAGCGCAGACCTCAATCCAATAGAAAATCTGTGGTCAGACCTAAAGATTTCTGTTCACAAGCGCAAACCATCCAACTTGAAGGAGCTGGAGCAGTTTTGCAAGGAGGAATGGGCAAAAATCCCAGTGGTAAAATGTGGCAAGCTCATAGAGACTTATCCAAAGCGACTTGGAGCTGTGATAGCCGCAAAAGGTGGCTCTACAGTATTGACTTTAGGAGGGTAAATAGTTATGCACATTGGATTTTTCTGTTATTTTGTCCTATTTGTTGTTTGCTTCACAATAAAAAAAAAATCTTCAAAGTTGTGGGCATGTTCTGTAGATTAAATAATGCAAATCCTCAAACAATCCATGTTAATTCCAGGTTGTGAGGCAACAAAACACGAAAAATGCCAAGGGAGGTGAATACTTTTGCAAGGTATATCCTGGGAATTTTCAGAGGTTTAAAGCCAATTATCATAGTTGAAACTACTACACAAATCCCAGCACAAACCAATGTGCAAAGTACAATAACCCTTAGTTTGCCCATATAATTTCTTTTTTAATGATCTGGCTTTGGCAGTGTGAAATATGATTGGTTCCAGAATTTCTAACTGCACTGCCTCATAAAAAAGAATCTTCACTGTTTGCACTCTTGTATTAAAATCTCAGTGTATGCTCCTTGGCCTATATGTACTGTATGTCCCAGTTTCCTCTGTACAGTCCAGCCCTTTTCTATATTTAAGTTAAAGCAAACTCTACTAACAATTAACTAATCTGAGATGGAAAGAATAGTATTAATCACGATCTGCTGTTCTAAGAGTATAAGGGAACATTTATGTCCTGGTTGCCTATTTTCTGTATAGAGATTGATGAGAGAAACTGATGAAGGTTTTAGATTTTACAATACTAGACTGGGAAAATCTTACAATATATTCTGTCACAGTGGTGATAAGGCACCTTCACAGCAGTTTATAATGGTGCTATGAAAGTATTATTTTGGCAGCTTACTAACACATTAGTCTCTGCCTGAAGCAAATTTAGCTCCTGGTAGAATTCTATGTTACAATTTTTTGCACTTTCCAAAAAAAAGTCCTATAGTTAATCAATCTAATGGATTTTTTTTTGTTAATTTGGCAGTTCTTTGTTTCTTTTTGTAATGTTCACAGATATTATCTTTTCACAGTGGCCCCCTGTTTTTGACATTAACAGTGCAGATGACTAATGAACTTTATTTAGCTTTGAGAGAAATGCTAGTAAAACAGAGGCATGGTTGGTACCTGTAATTTCAGTAATAATGGACAGAAATAAAAATGTTGGTGATGGCTGTTTTCTCTTATAATGGATGGCAATCAAGCACAAGGGGACAGCGGCCAGGTACTGACAGAGTTGAAGTTGAGCAAAGGATCCCCCTTTAGGGCAGGGTGCAAAAGCAACTGAATGTTGTGTGTTGTCAAAGCTGCAATATTCCAATGATATTATGCTTTGTGCAGTTGGATTCTTCCATAGCAGTGTCAGACCTCAACCGAACTCATTGAAGCAGATGAAAACTGTTATATCTGAGTAGGCCTGACAGTTTGAGGGCCATTACATTGAAGTTACATTATTAAAGTGTATATGTATTCTCTTCACTACCTGTTCCTATTTCATTGCTTTAATGCAGCCCTTCCCAACCTTTTTAACATGGAAGAACCTGTGAAATAACTTTCCAGTTTCAGGGAACCCCTGCTAATAATTGCTTTATCTACAGCTCACTGTAGATTAGTATGATAGTCTTTTGGGAGCCTCCTTATATTTGTAGTCATTGGAAAATATCCCCTCTTACAGATTGATAAAAAGATCATTGGTGTCAGTGGTTACACATCTAAGAGGCAGACATTGCTTATTGCTCCAGGAACCCCTAGCAAATTCTGGAGAAACCTTGATTGTAAACACTAACATTTTTAAAATAATAAATATGTCATACTTACCTGCTCTGTGCAATGTTTTTTTTTACAGAGCGGCTTTTCACAGAGCAGCCCCAAGCCCTCTTCTAGGGTCCTTCATGAGGCTCCTCCTCTTCCCGGTGTGCCCCATAGAAAGCGGCTTGCGATAGGGGCACATCTGCGGGCTCTCTTCTGAGCTGCGCTATGTGCATCTATAGACACACAATGTGGCTCAACCCCAACCTCTTCTCCCTCCTCACAAAATTTGATTGACAGCAGCAGGAGCCAATGGCTCTCGCTGTGGCCCAGTCCCTGTGAAAAGAGGAAGAGAGGAAAGAAAAGGCCTAAAGCCAGAACAGTGCTGGATCGCTTACAGACTCGGGCAAGTGTTTGGGGGGTGGAAAAGTTAGCGGGGCATTTTTTTACCTTAATGCCAGTAAGGCATTAACCACCAAGGCTTTGTAAGTTTCCATGGAGCCCTGGTAAAGAATGGCTGCTTTAAAGTGTATGTAAAGCCAAAATGTTTTTGTTTTAATTTTGGATAGAGTAGGGAAGGGTTAGAACCTCTATCAGGTTTTTGTTGCCAAATGCACCCCATGGTGACCATTGTCACTGGGGAAGAAAGTGAGAAAAAAAATTCACAGTTTTTAATTGTCACCAAAACTGGAATAGAGGGGAAATCTTTAATGGGAACACTTGTTCTGATAATTGCTGTCTGAGAGGGGATTGCCCTTTAATGGAGAGAAATCCAGCTTACTCTCTCTTGTGTCTACAGGTTATGTTAAAACAATTACCCCAGCAAGACACAAATGGCAAAAATCAGCAGGGTTTAAGTGAATAAAAGTTTTCAGTACGGATATTTTAAAGTAAGTCTGTCACAAAGCTTGGCAATTCAAACTTAGCTTATGAAGCGTTTATTTTCAGCGGATTGCTTTTTAAATTGGCCACACATTTTAAAATTTGAGTGTTCAATCTCCTTTATATGTTGGCCATACACATACACATTGATTCAGGTACGAGTGATCACAAATGATCCATCATCAATTAAAATATTGAAGAATGCAACACACATATAACATTTTTCCTAGCTCAGCAGTCGACTGAAAATATCAATATAATCTATTCAAACAATTGTTTACTCGATCTTTATTACGAACGGTTTTCTGGCATAAATGAAGCTACTGTATTTGTGTAATCAGAAGCAATTGATGAAATTCTGCAATGGCCTATCCTTGAAGTTGATCAAGAGCTCACTAAATTGATCACATGGAGGGTCTTTGATATCAGATTTTATATCAATTCAACTAGTTTAGTCACTAAAATATTATAAGGTGTGACCACCATTAGTGTTAACATTAAAGTTTTACTACAGGGGCCTACCTGATTGGATATAAATAGTGAATTGTTTTGATAGGCTCTTGCACTAAATAGTTATTAAAGTATATTTAAAGCCAAAACTTTTTTTTTTCATTTTGGATGGTCAGTTGATTTTGCCTTTATTTATACTCATTTTATGTTCATTTTATAAACATACAGGAATCTTTACCAACACCCTATGAACAAAGTGTTATTTTATCTCAGTGTTTATGTTAAAGTTATGAAGAATGCTTTCATTTGCTGCAACATGTGGTATTGTGAACAATACATTCCCATTACTTATTGTTTTGGAGCTGAGCAATGTTTGATTCAAGTCCATACTCTGTTGTTGAGGTGACTTAATAGAACTGCCCCCTGTCGTTCGCATCCTGTCTGCTCTCTGTGATTTCCGTTTATATAGCTTCAGCTAGAAATGTCAGCTAAAGAGTTCATGTTTATGTGATGTAAATGATTTGCAAATGATTTCTATATATATGAACAATATCCTACAGAAATAAGACAAAGAGTAAGAAATTAATATGTGATAATAAACACTTGTTGTCAGTGAAACAGAGTGATATTGGCTGTGAGTTTGAATAAATGGGTTTGCATAAAAAGCAATAATGATATAACTCATGGCACCCAGTCAAAAATCACATCACCCTGGTGGAATCAGACTATTGAAAACAGCAATGTGATTTGTTGTTCCAGGTATTGGCAAACCATTATTGTCCGCTAACCAAAAAGAATATATAAGCCCAATTAAAGTAAAATCCTCCTGATTTAGCTTTGGAAAGAGGGAGGATGGATTAGAAATTCTGTCGTCGTTTTACTCCTTTTTTTTTTAAGTTTGATTTAATTTTTAATGAATTTTAATATGACATAAACAAAACATTTGTGTATACTTGACAGTACGCTATGTTACATGTCCTTCAAGAGTAAAATAAAGAAAAAATATACAGATTCATGTCCTTAATTTAGAGGTAGACAGTTTTAATAGCCATGGTGATAACAATAAAGCGAAGACGTAGCCATACATAGTAGAGTATAAAGATAGATGAATGTGCAATATGTTGTAAACGGGGGCCCCAAATTTTTTTACACTTCTGGGGAAAACCCCTGTTAGCATGGTGATCTAGTATAAGGTCAGAATTAATCATTTTTTTCAGTTACAGAAGGTGAGGAGAAACACTTCCAAGTGAGTAGAATTTCTTGGCACAAAAATACAAAGCCTATAGTACTTGCTTGGCACATGAGCGGATTTGGAGTTCCTCTATAGACTCCAGCAGACACACTTTTGGGCACCGGGCACAACAAACAGAAAAACATACATAATACTTTATACACACATCTATAAAAACATTTATAAGAAATAATTAATAAACATTTCTAGTATAGCAAACAGTAACCAGTTGACCACCTAACTTGATTTGAATCGACATTTATGGCTTTAACAGCCCTCAGAGAAAAGCTTTCTCTGAATCTATTTGTCCTTACCTTAATATTCCTATAGCGTCTACCAAATGCCAACAATTCAAATAAATGATGGCCAGGATGAGATTAATCACGTACAATTTGCTCCACTCTGCAAAGGCAATGGGACTAATACATTTCAGCTAGGGAGGCACGTTTATTATCCGCAATTTTCTGAAGAGAAGTCCTATCAGCAATTGGGGTACCATATGAAAATGCAATACACCAATACTGTATGCTCTCAATAGATGAACAATATAGATGGTCTATAATACCTTCTTCCTTGAACTTCTCCCCTAGCTCTGTCCTAACATGCTTCATTGCTATCGCAACTCCATTAAGAGGATCCTCTTGATGAATTTGCCATACCAACTAAACGCATTAGGGTGGAGCTACAGTGTGGATGGAAGTCAGTGTATAGGAGTCCCAGCACACATAGACTGAGCCACCTGTTAATTTCTGTGAATACAGCACTTTTAGTCTACCGAAGGCTGCACTGGGTTTATGTCTTGATGCCTACCTTTATTTACTTGTTACTCTGTATTATAGTTGTTTTAATAAATGGCTTTATAAGAATTTATTGCAATGTAAGAATTTTCTTTCTGTGTGCGAACCATTCTCCTTTGGAGTCTGGAACAGCTATCCACATATTCAGAGAAGGATTCCTTGAGAGCCAGCTTGAGCCTGCTTTCACTCAATTGCAGAGGGGAGACACTGCAATCTGAAGTCCTAAGCAGCCATCCATGCTCACGATAAGGATTTCTTATGAGACAGCTTGAGCTTGTGTGCCTTTTCTTGAGAAATAAAGGCATTTTAGCTTTGTGAGTGTGGATCTGATATTTGTGGTGAAAGGGATCACTGTGGATTGTTCTGTTGCAGTGAACAGTTGCAGTGAACAGTCCTTCATAGTGCAAAGAGGTTCTCAACATAATTGCTAGTGGTTCCATGGCAAGGACTAAAAAGAAAAGGAGACGGGGCAGCCCTGCCTAGTACCACAAACAAATTTTAAAGCGGTCAAAAATAGTATTTTTGTGTATTGAGGGAGAACGCTGCTGTACCCTTTTCATGGGGGGTGTTGACATTGCAGATTGGTGAATAATTTATAAATTTTTATACAAGTGTATCTATTGGCAATAAAACCAGCCTGATCAGAACCTACCAATTGGCCAACATATTAACTCACTCTTCAAGGTAAGGCCTTGGCCAAAGTTTTAACATCGGAAAATATATGGGCAATTCAAGTCGCACAAAGTGGGGTCTTTCCCTGGCTTTAATATAAGCACTATCAAGGCCTCTCCCTTAGTCTCCAACAAGATTCTTCTATCAAATTTTCTCTCGATGAGAAAAGAAGGTCACTATATGAAAGTGAAATGTTTTATACCAATCTGTGGGAAAATCAACAAGGCCCATGGATTTTGTAGGAGGGAGAGTGGCAATTAAACTTTCAAGTTCATCCCAAGTCACAGGAATTCCAAAGATTATTTTTTTGGGAGTCATTTCACAGAGATGCTGGTCCAGGGCTGCCTCAGAATAGAATGCTGATGATGTATAGTAGGTAGTATAAAAGGACACAAAAGCCCCCAGCACTTCTTTGGTGTTCATAACCTTTTACGCTGACATTAGTCTTTATTTGAAAGTTTTCTCCTCACTTCCTGTTTATTTAATGCTGTCAGCCAGAACAGGAAGATAGAGAAAATATTCCCACCGAAAGAAATAAGCAATCTTCCTAAAGACAATAAATACACATTTTCTAGGAATGAGGAAGGTTAAGAACCTCAGTCAAGATTATGTTACTGTCTGTGTCCCCATGAGAAAGGTTTTCCCTGACTGTCAAGGTCACAGGTAAAGTACCGAACAGGAAGTGACGGAAAACCTAATCAACCATGTAACCCTTCCCCACTCTATTAAAAAAATGGCTGGTGCTGTATTTTAAAGTGGAACTTTTTGGGGTTTTTTTCATTTTGGATAGAGTAAGGAAGGGTTATAACTCTGATGTCCCATCATTTCCTGTCCCATAGCCAAAACATGAAGTGAGGGGAAATCCCTTCAAAGTGAGGGAATAGAGAGAATGAATCTCCCTAATGGGGACACAGACAGCACTAAAAGCATAACAAGGGTTCAAATCCATCTCACTCTATTCAAAACTAAAGAAAAAGTTTGCCTTTAGTTACCCTTTAAGGTTTATGTGTAGTACATGCTGCTGGGTTGTGTATTTGTGCGGCTACATACACTCCTTAAGGATACCAGTAGAGAATTTCTAGGTCCGCAGCTTTGCCTTGATCTATACAAGAAGGTCTCTTTCATTCTCCCTGCTTACATTTTACCATTTCATTACTGTCATATGTTTTAAATTGTGGAGTGGTAGATACATATTTATGGTGTTCCATTATAAAAGGATTCTGCAGAAAACTCGGGCAGCCAGTGCACTCGTGAATGGCAATGTATAGATCCAGTCAAAGTGACTCAGTACCCTGAGATCGCTGTAAACCAATCATAGCCATCACAGGTGTAAACATTTTAGTAAAGATACACACAAAACCAGTGTAAAGCTCAGCGCTAAAACCTAGAACAGCAGAGTAGTGTATAAAGACCATAAGTATTGTTAATTATTTGTAAAAAAGGAGCTGAATATGAGTCAATCCTAGTGAGAGTCTAAGGGGAAAACCAGTTCCCAACGGTTTGAGCTGATAGTGATGGCAAGGCTGCTTCAGGCGTTGGCTGAGGACCCGGAGACTGTGAAAACAAGAGGGCAGGGAAAAAGGAAAGAGAAACACCAAGCCACTGTTAGTACAGCATTGTTTTATTACAAAGTTGCAAAGTTTACAACAAAGTAAAATGCACTCACATAGTGCTTGATGGTGAAGGCATGTCAGGTGCAGTGAAAGAAGAAACCGCAGAGGAATCCTAGGATATCAGCCACGAGTGTCGGGTGTCAGCGGGAGCTGAAGACTCGCGGAAAATCGGGAAGACACCGGCAGGGTCTATCGGCGTGGAGGTGTTCCAGGGCTGTCAACCTGGGTACCGCCTACCACCGTGTTGGCCAATCAGAATACGTTTAGGAGGCAAGGCCATGCCTCCTTCATCAGTTGATTGTTGGACGCTGACTTTAGGTTTAAATAGGGTATACAATTGACCCAGCGAATGCCGCAAGACCTAAAAATGGCTTAAGCTGGATAAACCCTCACAGTACAGTTACCCAATAAGATCAAAGCGATAATAAAAATTTAATTCAAGCTAGAAGTGGAACAAATTGTGGTCTGTGGTCTGTCTTCACATTCATATCACTAAGCACGCCACTTTCTTTACTCAGCTGTCAGGCCCCTGCTTCCCTAGTTTGGTTCTTCGCCCGGCACGGTAAACATTTTAGTGGTTACAGACATTCAACCCATTCACATGGGAGACAGCTCCCCTTTACCTCTCATCACCAATGATTTTAGAATTTTTTTTTTAAAGGGAGAGGGGAGTTAAAGTGCCACTGATCACCAAAATCAAACACAGATGTTTAGTCTTTTTTTCCCTTTTATAGTATGAAGTAAAACAAACTGTGATTAATAAATACAACCAAAATAAAGCTCTATCTGTGTTCAAAATGATGCAAAATGTATTTACATAATACATAAATGCATTTAGTTATAGTATTGCACGAATTAGTAATTTTGTCAAACTATGAAAGCACTGAAAACTTAAAAATGGCCTGGTAATGAATGGGTATATACAAGCTAGCACACAAGTGGTTAATTTATGTTAAAGTGTGCACAAGGAATGACACTCACTTCAGCAAAAAGAGGGGATACATACCTCCCAACTTTTGAACTTCAGAATGAGGGACACCTGGAGTAAGTGACTTGCGGCACGTGCAGTGTGCCACAGCAATATGTGGATGTGGCCAAAATCTTTACAGTGGGACAGGCTTAAGGGGCATGGTTAAACAAATCCAGTCTTCCTTGTACTGTACCTATAAAATATGCTTTGATTGATTTTTCTGAGCCTACCTTAAAGAAGAGCTTCATTAAAATAGTCAGGGACTGCATGGCAACCAGCAGCTATTGAAACAATGAACACTTTGGTGAGAAGTATATAATGTACAGTATTGTGTATATAGTGCAGGAGTCTGTAATGCAGAGCAAAGGGGCTGGGGAGAGGCTGCAGTCAATGTCAGGTTTAGAGTACATAAGGCAGACTGCAGGGGTCCAGAGTGTGTTCAAGGATAAGGAGTATGTAATGAGGACATAGAGAGGACTGTAGTCAGTTTAGGAGTACATGACACATAGAGAGCAGGGTTCAGGAGTACATAATGCACAGAATGTAGGGGACAGGAGTATGTAATGCACAGAATGCAGGGGACAGGAGTATGTAATGCACAGAATGCAGGGGACAGGCGTTTAATGCACAGAATGTAGGGGACAGGAGTGTAATATACAGAATGCAGGGGTCAAGGATATGTAATGTACAGAATGCAGGGGTCAGGAGTATGTAATGCACAGAATGCAGGGGTCAGGAGTATGTAATGCACAAAATGCAGGGGACAGGAGTGTAATGCACAAAATGCAGGGGGTAGGAGTATGTAATGCAAAGAATGCAAGGAGCAGGAGTATGTAATGCACAGAATGCAGGGGACAGAAGTGTAGTGCATAGAATGCAGGGGACAGGAGTATGTAATGCACAGAATGCAGGGGGCAGGAGTGTGTAATGCACAGAATGCAGGGGACAGAAGTGTAGTGCATAGAATGCAGGGGACAGGAGTATGTAATGCACAGAATGCAGGGGACAGGAGTGTAATGTACAGAATGTAGGGGTCAGGAGTGTAATTCACAGAATGTAGGGGGCAGGAGTGTAATGCACAGAATGCAGGGAACAGAAGTGTAATGCACAGAATGCTGGGGACAGGAGTGTAATACACAGAATGCAGGGGACAGGAGTCTGTAATGCACAGAATGCAGGGGACAGGAGTGTAATGCACAGAATGCAGGGTACAGGAGTATGTAATGCACAGGATGTAGGGGACAGGAGTGTAATGCACAGAATGCAGGGGACAGGAGTATGTAATGCACAGGATGCAGGGGAAAGAAGTGTATAATGCATAGTAAGATTCAGGAGTACAAAAAAAGAGTGCGGCCATCAGGGGCATATAGCATACAGAGTAGGGGTATAGAAAGGTCAAAATCCCTCCCCACCCTATCCCGCAAGCAATACCCCTCCCCCCTTCTCCCCCCGTTACCCTTTCAGCTAAAAATCACACTCCCTCCCCTCCAAAAACAAAAAAAAAAGATCCAAGACTAATTTGCACGCTTACCACCTCTTAGGAAGGATATAGGAATTTTTGGGACTTTAAATGAGGCGCATGGGGAATGCGCCTCCATCCCTGGTTCAGAGAAAAGGAAGGGGAATTTGGGACTTTAAATGAGGCCCACGGACATCAGGAGGTAAATAGAAAATGTTATTTATTGATCCTGAAACCTGTATCAAACCTAGGATCAATAAATAACATTTTCTATTTACCTCCTGATGTCCGTGGGCCTCATTTAAAGTCCCAAATTCCCCTTCCTTTTCGCTTACCACCTCTTAGTACAAATCTTTTCTCCCACGCAAATCCCCCCTCCTAACACAAAGTTCCACCTTACAGCACAAATCCTTCTCCCCCTAGTACCGCTCTTAGAATAAATCCTCTTCGACCCCCAAAATTCTTTGTCCCAGCACAACCCCCCATTCTAGTACAAATCCTCTCCCACCCAATTTCCCCTCTCCAAATCTCTCAGTACAAATATTGGTAACTTAACACCCCAAATGTAGGTCGCAAATGCGGTGCATTTGTCTGCACCGGATCACATGGTACTACCATGTGATCCAGTGATCTTGCAGGTTTACACTAACTTGGGGCATCTAGGACAATTTCCCTGCATTTCTTGAGGGGTGTCTGGGGTCCCAGGCACCACGATCCCCCCTTTGTCAGCATCTCTTTGATTTGGAGGGGGGAGAGGATATGTGCTGGGGGATGGAGGAATGGATTTCATATCCAGCCCCCCTTCTATCTCAAATCCTTCCTTCTGATAGTGACCTCTAGCCCATATCCTCCCCCTAATCATTCTAAGCATAGTTCTTTGTTGTGTGCACTCCAAACCCCCCAACACACACACAGACACATGCACGAATGGACACACACGGACATGGACGCACGGACATGAACACACACACATGGACACACACACACGGACACACATACACACACTGACATACACGGATACACACACGGATGCACGGACAAGGACACACACACAGACAAACACACATGGACACACAGACACAGTCACTGTGTCCCACATGTGTGTACATTTATGAAAATATTCACAGACCTCAGATCAGCGCATGCAGAGTCATGCCCCTCCTCCCGTCTCCTCCTCCTGTCAGTATACAGGAAGACATTAGAGCTGGGGAGGAGGAGGAGGCCAGTTCACAGGGCTCTGCACTAACCAGGACAGACAGCTGGTTGCGAGAGATGCCAGCTGCCATGAAGAGCCATGGATGTGGCTTGCAGGGCCCCAGGCACTCTGCACAAGCCTTGGGTAGATGCTACTGGTGCCTGGGCTAGTACAGACGCGCTGGACAAGTCCCTGAAACCTGCGCGGGCCACCCATTGACTTGTATGGGCAGGCGGATGTCAGAAGAGATGTGTCTGCTCACACCTGCATGCCATCCGATCCGACAAGATATGCTGAAAACAGATGGATGGCGCTACATTCGCCATTCATCCTGCGGATCGGATGAAAACGGACATGCTGTCCGTTCTCTTTTGATCGTTCCATAGAGAACAGCGGGGCTCCCACAGGTCCATCCCTGCACAGTGAGCAGAGATGGACTTGTCACCTGCCTGCTCAGCAGGGATCAACAGAGTGATCCCCCGCTGAGCTAGCGAAGTCCACTGAGCGGATCCGCCCCATGTGAATAGGGGCCTTACTCTAACAGGAGAATCCAGGCAGCAGCAGGAGCCTATCGACACACACAGCCTGGCTCCGGGGCTCCCACTTGAGTGCCCCCATAACACATAGCTTGCTATAGGGGCACATAGAGAAGAGGAAGTAAGGGACCATTCTGTGCAATACCATTGCACAGAGCAGGTAAGTGTAGCATGCTTATTATTTTATTTAAAGTTTCTCTTTAAATGAAAACCAGCTTATTTAAAATGCAAACTCAGTAATAGGTTATCTGGAGAAGATGGAGATAAAATTGAAAGTGAATAGGTTGCTATTCAGGAGCTTGATCTATGAGTTGGCTGAACAGTCAATACCTTAAGTGACCTTAAGATGAATGCTCAGATGTGGTCACTTTTATTTTGACTTTTACTAATCAGATAACGGCGACTGTCTGAAGACTTTGTAATTTAATAATTCATCTACAATCTAAGAAGAGATCAAGAAAGTCATGCTGTGCAACATTCTACACAATGAAGAAATAAAAAATAAATCCTTATCACCAGCACAGAATAACCAATCAAACCAAAGTCTAAACACATCAAAAAATGTTTGTTATTCCCTTCATGATGGAGGGTAAAACAAATCCTAACGTCTGAACACAATTTTGCAACTTTGACATGTGTTAGTAGAACTGTACATATCGTCACACAACTACTTAGTGTATCCAGGTAAATTATACCCTGTTTTTTCTCAGGACAAACTAGACTTTCATTTGGTGATAAATGGTAATGGGTGTCTCCTGATTTATTTTTGTATTATGAAAGGAGAATTATCCCTAAATAGTAAAAAAAAATTAACTTTTTTTAATACAGCCATATATTTCTTGCAATTACCATAACCTACTACCAAAGAACAACCCAAAATAAATTCTCCTGCTCCTGACGGTCACAGAGATGTGTGTATTTTATTTTTTGTTTGTACCCATAGTAGGGCCCAGAAACAATGGTTTTCATTTTTGTTTTTTTATCGTACCTAAGACACACTGAAACTGACACTGACACTAATTGACACTGATACTAATTAAAAAAAATGTTTTATCCCACCTAAAATGATTTTGAACCTTTGTCCCTAAACCTTTGACCCTCACCCTAACTCTAGGGCCTTATGCACACTGCTGCTGTTAAACTCACGTTTAAAAAAAAAAATAGATTTAACCGAGGATGAGAGGTCTTATTCACATGCACCACCTCCCCATAGTAGAAACATTTCAAAGGGAGAAGTAAAAAACGGGAGTTTTAAGGTGCATATTATTAGATTGAAAACAAAGGTGAAGGAGACCATTCGGTGCTACCTGAACATGCAGCGATACTCATGGGGTTATTCAAACTTCATACCCAGAGTGACGCCCTGGGCGTCTGTATGACTACCCACTCCACCAAGCTAGCCCCGCGGCCATGGAAATCCAGAAGACACAAACCAGAGCAGAGTAACAATCATCAGAGGACCCTTACAGTAATTTTTATGTACACTTTAGGAATGCAGACTGCTAACCACAGGAAAATCCACTCTTTGAGATGGACATTCATCAAATAATGTTTTTGGCCAGCCTAATTAGGTACTAAGAAATACAAATAAATTCAGAGAAATGGCTTAAAACTAAGAGCATCATTCGACCCCGGATATTTTGTGGCAGACAAGTTAAAAATCTATTTAGTCTCTCATTGTAGGGGCAGTTTGTTTACATCACCTCTCCTTTCATTAGTAGGATTATGCTCCATTTCTTTTTATTATAATGTAATATATGGAAATTAAAGACTTTTAGACCATATATGGTCTATGTATATAATGAACCTTTGATGTGTATATAAATTTCTTGTTGAATTAAAATTATTTTTGTTTATTTATAGTGATACTGTACATAAAGTCTTGCAAAATCTCCTGAAGAAGCCATGATAATGACGAAATATGGGACACGTGGAGAGATTAGGGAGTGCCCACAGTCATACAGTACACCTGTTTCCCAATCTGGTTTGGATTATCTCTGTGGGTACTTTTACGGTTGCTATAAACGGTGCGATTCAACATTTATTTTAAATTATGACCAATGATTGGACTACAGTTTTCATAAGAGGCACACATGAGCATTTGGCTATTGAAACTTTCTGAAAAAGAAAACTGATCACTTACCATCTCTAATTTTAGCCCATGCTCTGTTTATCTGGTAGATACTTATGGGTCCAAGTAAGTTTGAAGCAGGGAAGATATCTTAATTTAGCTGTGGGTTGCCCATCTTGAGAAAGGTAGATTTTTCAAACAACTTTTGTTGAAGGAGCTGGCTTAAAAGTCTATCGACCAAACTTTGACTGCATTTATAAATGGTCAGTGTAAAAGTGACTTCAATTTCATGGCACCTAACAATAACAGATTTCTTTGCAACCCACATTGGAAAATTGCAACCTACATTCTACCACTTTTCAGTACTGGACTTTTTTTCTTTCTTTTTTTTCTAATTAACAGTTTATATTTCAGGTCAAGTTTTTGGAGGTCCACTCCTTCTAGTCGAAGCAATACAAGCAGAGATCTCTGAAAACTTGTCCTCATACAGTACTTAGCTGTGTTGTTACACTAATGTGACTAAAGTCACCTATAGCACCTCATAAGCTCTACTAGCTCAGATGTAATTATATAAACGTCTTCTGCCATGTTTTTTTTTAATTTGTTGGTGCCTTTAAATGTTTTTAATGTAATAGCTTCAAGGAATCATAAGTGCACAGCATCTTAACTGCATTTTAATTTGAAATTTTTCAGATGTTGAATTCATCTGCATGCTGTTTGATAAAAAAAAAATGATGATGCATCATCCCCATCCCAGACACACATGCATATGATTAAGGGCCAGATATAATAAATGAGTTAATTTGAATCATTGGTAATTGAAATGTTCTCCTTAGTCAAGAATAAAATTTACTTATTTTTAAAGTGCATTTCTTAGAAAGCAAGTTTAGTTCTTATTAACAGTGATCAGTGTTAATTGCCTTTAAGGGATTTTCCAGCAGTAATTGCGGTACAGATAATTAAGCCATAACCAGATAAAAATAACATAAGCTGCCTGATGATTACCCTTTTGAACCTAGGCAAGGGTCTTCAGATAGATTTATTAGAATCATCCAAGCAGATTTAGATGACTTAACTGAATCTTTCACTACGACTTTAAAATTAAAATGGGGATGTATATTTAAGCTAGTGTAAAAAAATGTTTGTAATGTGCGAATGTTTTGGGAAAGGTTTTCTGTTAAATGTTATGCAATGGTTTTTTCTTTGATTTTTATTCATATATGTGGCACTTCTTGTATAGATAAATAACCATCCAACTGAACAATTCCAAGCATAACGTTTATTTTGTAGTTCACTGCAAATCTAGAGCTAATATATCTGTTCATTTATTAAGGGTTTGTTTACACTGGTATCACCCCCTGAAGATCGATCCATGGTTCAGAGACTTTTTCCGTTCTAACCTCTTCATCTCCAGGTCACCAAGAGTACCTTAATTTCATATTATTCCATCTCCTCTGTTCACAGACACCCTGTGAATAGGGATGGGCCCGATGTTCGAGTCAAACGTAAGTTCGACTCGAACATCGGGCAGGGAGCCTTTAGCCAATCATGGCTCAGGGGCTAAGTCCACACCCCACACTATATAAGGCTGCTTACACGGCGGCCATGTATAGTGTGAATTAATGGAGGCAGATTGGGTAGGGTAGTTAGTGAATTGAGCGTGCAGGCAGTGTAGTGTATATAATACAGTGCAGAGTATATAGTGCAGTCAGTGTAGTGTATATAACGCAGTTCAGAGTATATAGTGCAGTCAGTGTAGTGTATATAACGCAGTGCACAGTATATAGTGCTGTCAGTGTAGTGTATATAATGCAGTGCAGAGTATATAGTGCAGTGCAGTGCAGAGTATATAATACAGTGAATTGAAGTGGTTAAGGGAAACTCTATGACAGAATTAAGAAAAAAAACGCCCCCCCCAATCCATACCAGGCCCTTTGGGTCTGGTATACATTTTAAGGGGGACAACACCCCAAAATTTTAAAAAATGGTGTGGGGTCCCCCCAAAATCCATACCAGATCCTTATCCAAACATGCAGCTTGGCAACCAGGAAAGGGGGAGACAAGTGAACACCCCCCATCCTGAACTATACAAGGCTGCTTGCCTTCAACATGGGGAGGGTGCTTTGGGGTGCCCCCCAAAGCACCCTCCCCATGTTGATGGGGACAAGGGTCTCTTCCTGGCAACCCTGGGCTGTGGTTGTCGGGGTCTGAGGGTGGGGGGCTAATCGGAATATGGAAGCCCCCTTTAACGAGGGAGCCCCCAGATCCTGCCCCCCCCCCCATGTGAATGGGTATCAGGTACATCATACCCCTACCCATTCACCAAAAAAGTGTCAAAAAGGAAAAACCACAAGAGACAGTTTATGACAAATCCTTTATTAAAAAAGAAAAAAGAGTGTCCCACAATGTAAATCCACTGTCAATCCCACCGTCCAACGGACCCGGAAAATAGTGAAAATAGAAAACCATGGGAGGCGCTGTAATGCCGGGATGTGTGACGTATATCAAAGTACCCGGGCCAGGAGGTGGGGCTGTATGTGATGGCGAGCGGCTGGAACACACAGCAATTTAAATGAAAGCTGTTACAGCGATGTTCCCCGCTCTCTGATGATGTGGCCGGAAATCCTCTTCCTCTCCTCTCTTTCCCTGCACAGATGAAGCAGCATTGATGGACACAGTTAGGCTGCATTGTTGTGCACAGGTAGGCTGCATTGTTGGGCACAGATAGGCTGCATTGATGGACAAAGCTAGGCTGCATTGTTGGATACAGGTAGGCAGCATTGATGGGCACAGATGAGGCTGCATTGTTAGGCACAGGTAGGCTGCATTGTTGGGCACAGTTTGGCTGCATTTTTGGGCACAGGTGAGGCTGCATTAATGGGCACAGGTAGGCTGCATTGTTGGGCACAGGTATACTGCATTGTTGGGCAGAGGTAGGCTGCATTGTTGGGCACAGGTGAGGGTGCATTGATGGGCACAGGTAGACTGCATTGTTGTACACAGGTAGGCTGCATTGTTGTTCACAGGTAGGCCGCATTGTTGGGCACAGGTGAGGCTGCATTGATGGGCACAGGTAGGCTACATTGTTGGGCACAGGTAGGCTGCATTGATGGGCACAGGTAGGCTGCATTGTTGGGCACAGGTAGGCTGCATTTATGGGTACAGGTAGGCTACATTGATGGGCACAGGCAGGCTGCATTGTTGGGCACAGGTGGGCTGCATTGTTTGGCACAGGTGAGGCTGCATTAATGAGCACAGGTGAGGCTGCATTGTTGGGCACAGGTGAAGCTGCACTGATGGGCACTGATAAAGTTGTTGTTAATATTTATTTTTGTAACTTATTTCTGCATAAAACATTTAAGTGTCATTTCAGAAGATATTTTATAAGGGCATGTTTAGGGGCGGAATTAGGGGTGGGGCAGTGTAGGGGTTGGGTGGGGCAACTGGTGGCGAGTAACCCTTAAGGCCTGGCTAGTAGCTCAGGACTTGAAATTTTGAGACCTGGGTAACGTATTCTTTAATAGTGATCTACTCTCTGCTGCAATCAGCCAGCAATAGATCACTGTAGCAGTGATCTATTGCTGCAAAGAAATGCTGGAAAGAGCTAAAACAGCAACCTTGTTCACATTGATCGTCTACTCCTATGGAACACTGTGTAGCATGATCAGAAGCCTGGGAGCTAATCATGAGAAGCAACTGCCAGTTCCAGCACTAAAGCAGAGAAGGGGCCACAGTAAGGCTGAGGCCAGCCACCTGATTTAAAATAGCACTGAGATGGCTCTAGGGCAAATATCTGCTATCCCTGTGTCATCTTAAAATGGTGGTTGAAACTCAAGTAGTTAAGGGCACCAAAGCACCATATTCTGAATCCTCCTATTGCCATAGCTATTAAGCAATCCCTTTTATTCAAAATTTCATGCAGGTCTAAAAGGAGAGGCAGTGGCTCCATGCCCAGATAGTAGATAGTATGCAGGTCCTGCATCTGCAAATGAAAAAAATGTGCCTGAACCATATGATTAAATCTTTGAACCGAGCACCCCGTGGAATATTAAGTGTCCAGGCTGGACCATTGGCCAGAGCTTGTATGCTCTAATTTTTGTTGAATGATAAAACCTGCCTGGACTCTCCTTCTGAAACTGCAGATTTGTAAAAAAAAATATTTCTGCCTTTTTTCTGTGAAATTATACTCACTAACTTTGATTTCTTGATAAAGACCTGCCTAGTCTTTCTCTCTGGGGCGTTGTAAAAGTGCTTGCATACTGTGTAGCATATTTCTACAACTATTTATTGCTGCTGTATGTGGAATAAAACACTAAAAGTGTAGCCTGCTAAAGCCTCTAACATACATTAGAGGCACGCATTGAATCCATACAATATTTCTCCCTTTTTTCTGTGAAATAATACACTCTAATTTTGATTTCTTGATTAAAATCTGCCTGACTTCTTTCTTTGAAAACACAACCTGTGCATTAAGTCTATACTATATTTCTGTTTTTGTTCTTTGTAATAATACACTTTATTATTGATTTCTTGATTAAAAACTGCCTGGTATCAGTTAATGATCGGCTGTCTAATTTTCTAGCCTCTTGTCTGTGAAATAATACACTTAAAAGTGTTTGAAAGGTTAAGGTTTTTACCTTAATGCATTCTCACCAGTAGGGGAAAAACCTTTTATGTACAGCTCCCACTTGCCCCCAACATACTTACCTGAGCCCGATCTTGGTCCAGTGCTAAGCAGGAGAGCAGTGGTACTGCTCTCTCTCTTCCTCCTCACTGAACTCAGTGAAAACCATGGAAGCCATTGGCTCCTGCTGCTGTCAATCAAATCCAGTGATGAGGGAGTGGGGTCGAGCTGTACCGGATGTGTCAACAGATACACACACTGCAGCTTGGGATCGAGCCTACACAAGTACCCCCATTAGCAAGCGGCTTACTAGGGGGGTTACTCGAAGTCAGGAGGTGCCAGGAGCGACAGAGGGGGACCCCTGAAGAGGAGGACCATTGCACAGAGCAGGTAAGTATGATATGTTTGTTATTTTAGAAAAAATGTAAACCTTCAGAAACACTTTAATTCTTGTTTTTTTTTATAAAACTTGCCTCATCTCTCCTTTGATAATTGTGGCATGCTTATATTGTGTGCATCAACTGTCCAAAAAATGTTGGCTGTTTTCTGTGAAATATTTTTTTTCAATTCACTACAGAATACATGCTTTTTATGTCAAGACTCCAATAAGGAAAATATCTTCAATGATCTGCTTTACA
Source organism: Lithobates septentrionalis (assembly GCA_037952835.1). Taxonomy (NCBI): domain Eukaryota; kingdom Metazoa; phylum Chordata; class Amphibia; order Anura; family Ranidae; genus Lithobates; species Lithobates septentrionalis. The sequence goes on along the minus strand of JBBDGP010001928.1, from coordinate 3,389,329 downwards.
ACTCTCTTCTGTGTGTCAATTATATTTTCCTTTTCTCTTTTATCGGGTTTCTTAAGTGAGACTTCCAACTCCTTTGAAACAGTTGTGTCTACCTTTTCAATTATGCTATCAATACCATCCCTCTTTATTTAGAAGAACCTAGGGATGCAGTTTGGGGCAAACTGAAGATCTGTTTCACATCATAAATCCACATGCAGATATAACCAAGAGAACACATGGCTGCCTTCATCAGCTTTATGAGCCAGGCCATGAGATGGGAGGGTGGACCGCATCTCTATGATGATGCAGCCTCCCCTTTATGTTTGGAGGTATTTAAGGTGCCCTTCCTGCGGTATGGTTGTCATTGCTGGTTTTTGTTTTTTTTTGTTTGTTTTTTTTGGGCTTCTTTATTTGTAGTTTTTTATATTGCTTTTTGATATAATGTTGGTACATCTTTTTTGGATTGTTTTTTTTTGTGCTGTTAATATTTTTTTTTTCAGCCCCTCTAGGATCTCTATGGTTGCTTGATGGCCTCCTACCTCTCCTCTTCTCGACCTAGGCTTGGTTGAATTGCATGGAGTGAGCTTTTTTTAATTTGCAATCACAGGCTGTTTTCTCATATATCCTTTGTACTATACATCAAATACACCATTTTGTAAGTGGGATTATTACTATGATGGGACAGTGGTATATGGAAGTCTAGTGGGCTGCATATTTGTTTTTCATTACATCTTTTCATTTTCATTGCGAAAGTCCATAACATTTTTCCCTGGGGAAAAGCCACATTGCATATGTGGGCATGATATATTGTCCACGAGGAGCATGGGGAATTATATCTGAAATGATTGAGAGCAACATGCTGGTCTGTGCATTATGTATGGATACATGGCTCTGTTTGTACATATAATATGTGAGGTGCAATAGTATATGGCCTGTGCAGTAGTTTTGGTTTTTGGTTTGGTTTTTAACTTTGGAATAATAAAGCATTGTTAAAATTTGTATGCGTTGTTTGATATATATGGCGCCTAAAAAAGGTTCCTGCAACCAAACATCTCTTCTATTTTTGTATTTGGAACTAATCTTTTGTAATGGGCACCATTAAATGGTCCCAAGTCACACCATCACTATTTGTTGCTAAAGCTGGCATAAAGATGTTGGGCATGCAGTTGATTTGGGCAGATATTTTCTGCGCTTGCACAGCAGCAGCAAAGAGGTTTGTGAATTGGCCTTGGGGTTAGCAGCCACAAAAATTATTGCTGGCTCTTAATAGCCAATTTGCTGGGTTATGGCGAGTTTACCACTGGAGGAGGAAAATGAAGCAGGAGTAGCTATAGAAAGGCGAATGGCTGCTCTGCACTATAGAGCAAGAGGAGAAGAGAAGGGGAACATTAGAAGTCCCAAATCAAATGGTGGCTATCTGCCCTTGAAGGGAAAAGGGATAGGAAAAGGAAATATATCACTGCTTTATGATCTTGAGGAGGATCAAAAGGGTTATGAAGTTTCCAACAGATTGAGAGGTTGCAACAAAACAAAGTTGGCCCAATAAACAAAAGGTTGCTATGCACCCTTGAGCAGGAGGAGTGAAGAAAAAGACTGCATTAGGAGTCACAGAAATGGCATGCCTGGGGGGGAATAGAAGGAGGGAAACAGCAAATTAGTAACACATGCAGGCATTGGGCTGCACTGCAGATGGGAGGATTAAAAAAATAAATTGTTTGTCGGCCACTTCACAAACTTGCAGGCTATTCACCACTGGCAGGGTGGAAAAAAACAGCACCCCAGAGCCTCTCAACACTGCCTCTCTGATTTATTCAATATTGTTAAAGGATGAGTAAGTGAAGGGAGGGCAGTCTATAGCCATTAGACTATACACTTCATTTTTGCTGCTGTCTTACCTACTAGCCTTGAAAATGGCCAGAATTGATTTTCAAGATTTGCCCCCCATAAATGTCTGTGGAGGTTCTGAATTAAACTGCCCATTTTTTAGACTTAATGATGGGTTGGATGTATGCTCTATGAACCAAAACCAGGCACATTTGCTCGTTCTTTACAGGAAGAGCATTGTGGGAGACAGGGGCAGAGCATTATCTCGGGATCTTTTTATCAGTATTACCAGCTGTTATTTTATAGAAAGCTATTTCCAATGTTGTCATTTTAAATCCAAATTTCTGGCACTCAAAACCTGCCAGTATTAGCACAGTGAAACCTTGCTTTGCTTAAAAATTTTCTCAGCCATGTAAGTGAATGGGACTGGAGATGTCACTGGATGTTAAGGACTCAGCAGTGCCTGCACCCGCTTACATCATTAACGGCCATTGACAGTGGGTAGCTGTCATGTATAATAGCAGAAGTAATACTGCTATTTACATGATGTTCGACTCCCACTGAATGGGCTTCATAGGGATTTGCAACTAAGTCAGGATTTCAAGCAATATTCAACTGACCCTCCCAAAATCGAACCCAGGCAGATTTGCACATCCTTAGTTTGATATATGGGTTTCAGCTAAATTACATGGCAGCCTGTATAAGGAAATGCCCAACATTGCACATTTGTGTACAGCTAAAGTAAACCAGCTGTAGAAAAACTAAATTACACCTATTCAATGAAAGGCGTGCATTTAGTTCTGACTAATCAGAAGGAGTGGAATGAGTCAGTGACAAGTCACCATAATGTTTGTGGACAAAAAAAAACTGCCACTGCTTTAGGGCTGACTTGGTCCTAAAGTTTTCGAACATCTGCAACAAGTAAAATTAGTCACTGAACAGCTAATGCTATTCAGGAAACACTGTCAATGATAAAAAGTCCACATAAGGTGCCTTGCGCTATGCTTATACAGAGCAAAGCAATAGCTTTCCTTTAGAGACAGACCCCAACCTATATTTATTTGCTTCACTCAAACACCACTCTGTTCGCTGCTAAAATCCAGGAGAAGATACTCTGTGCAAATTCTTACCTTTATTGTAGTTGAAACTTACACAGGGCTAAGGGCCCTCTCAGCACACCCATGCGACATTGTTGGGAAAATAAGCAGCCAATTACCAAGCACCAGCAATGTCACATGGAAAGAAGTAGAGTGGGTCATGTGTTCTTCCATATATGGAAGTACTGGGCATTTCTTTACTGAGCAGTGCGGAGAGAAGGGTTTAAGCTGTTACAGGGGCGGCATTAAAATTAATCTGTTGAATACCTGAGTTTATATAATCCTGTACACAATTCCTTAGGATTTTTCCATTACTATTCAACAGTGCTGCTGCCACTTGTCACTCAAGCCTATGCTAAGCAGTGCTTTAAAATACTTAAATGTGAGGACAAGACAATATTGGACTGATAGAGGGGTGGTGCTGGAACACACTCTGCATGTGAACAAATTTGAAACTGTTGGAATAGCCTAACTATTAGCTCTGAAAATGGACAGAATTTAGTATCAAGATTCACCCCTATAGACTTCAGTGGGATTCACTGCTAAGTTCAGGTTTTACAAATTTCGAACACGATCCAACAAATCCCATTGAATCAGACCTGGGCAGATTCATCCATACCTAAACATCAGACAAAAGCAACCTGTATTGTCAGACTGCAGTATTCCTCTAAACCAGGGATATGCAATTAGCGGACCTCCAGCTGTTGCAGAACTACATGTCCCATGAGGCATAGAAGACTCTGACAGCCACAAGCATGACACCCAGAGGCAGAGGCATGATGGGACTTGTAGTTTTGCAACAGCTGGTGGTCCGCTAATTGTATATCCCTGCTCTAAACTGTTGCTATACAAAATTAAGTGCTGGTTCGACAGAGTGGCCTGGGACTATATGCGTGAGGTCCTAAAGAGGATTGCCTCCACCCGCGCATGCTGTCTCATATCTCAGCGCTGTACTCTAATCCGAGTGCGGCTGTAAGAGTAAACGGCCACCTGTCGAACGCCTTCCCCATAAGTAACGGTACGCGCCAGGGCTGCCCCCTTTCACCTTTAATTTTTGTGCTATCCTTAGAACCCTTCCTTAACAGACTAAGGGCTAACTCTGACATTGCAGGCATTACAATCAAAGGAAGGGAATACAAGGTCTCAGCGTTTGCAGATGACATTTTGCTCTCCCTGTCTTCCCCAATCACCTCGATACCCAACTTGCTCAAAGACATTGAATACTTTGGGACTTTATCACACTTTAAAATTAATTATGCAAAATCTCAAGCCCTAAATATCACGCTCACGCCACAGGAACTTGAACGGTGTCAATCCTCCTTCCCTTTTCAGTGGAGCCAACGTTCAATAACATATCTAGGCATCCAAATCCCCACCAAACTAGAAGATCTTTATGGAACCAATTTCCTCCCGGCCTTGAAAAAAGCTCAACACGACTTAACAGCATGGGGCCCCCTCAACATTTCCTGGTTCGGTCGTTCAGCCCTTTTAAAAATGATAACTCTACCGCGATTCCTATATTTCATCCAATGCATACCTATCAATCTACCGGCTGCTTTTTTTGCTACATATAGGAAGATGTGCACTCTATTTTTGTGGAAAGGTTCCCCCCCACGCATAAAATTCACTCGACTTACGCGACCAAAACTTATGGGGGGCATAGGTCTTCCAGACCTCCATAAGTATTTCCTGGCTAGCCACTTGGCCCGGGTGGTGGACTGGAATGTCCACAAGTCGGGTAAAACCTGGGTCACTCTTGAGAAATCATTCTCTCACCTCCCCCTGGAATCTCTGCCCTGGATTCGACCTGGCCAAATCCCACAGCAGACATCAGCACACCCTCTTATATCAGCCTCGCTCAATTCGGTCAGAAGAGCAACCAAACTCTCTTACATATCCTCTTTACCGGGCCCCTTAACTCCCTTGAGGGGGAACCCTGATTTCGGGCCTGGGCTATCACAATCCTTCCTTAAACACATATGGCCCTATGATAAAATACTAGCGTATCAGTTTTTTGCTGACAAAACCCCTAGATCATACGAGAACCTAGCCGACCTTTCTTTGCTCAAATCCTTCCCCTTCTGGACGTACAGACAGATCTGGCACTTCCTTTCGACTCAAGGGACCACCCCGACCTGGACCAGACAACTAACCTTATTTGAGGAACTATGCACCCGCACCTCTCCACAGAGGCATCTTATTTCCCTCCTATACAATATACTCTCAGAAAGCGCCTCCTGCACTCCTGACTCAGCACATAAAGCTTGGGAAACTGACCTCCAGATGACCCTCACAGAGGAGGACTGGACACGAATCAATGAATACATACACAAGGGTTCCCCTAATGTAGCCATTCAGGAAAATGGATATAAAATCCAAACACGCTGGTACAGGACTCCTTCACTTCTACATAAGTTTTGCCCTACTGTCCCAGACACTTGCTGGAGGTGCGGGAAAACTACAGGGACCATGCTACACATATGGTGGGACTGTGATCTATTACAACCCTTCTGGAAGGAAGTACACGACCTTATCTCACATATAACAACATACACCTTGGCCTTCTCGTCTGCTCAGTATCTTCTCCACCACACTCACCTAACTAAAAGTGAGTACTTCAAATCTTTGGCTATGCATTTGGTGAATGCGGCTAGGCTCTGCATACCAACACACTGGCGATCCACTTCCATCCCCACAATAGGGGAATGGTTTCGGAGGATCTCCAGGATAGAGGAGATGGAGGAGTTAGTACATATCTCTCAGGAGCGTATTCAAAAGTACACGACCACGTGGGCCTGCTGGACTTACTTCAAATCAACCCAGCGATACAGATCATTCCAACCTTGACAATTGTGCTGACCTATTCAAGAGGTTAAATAGATATACAACTGTCTTTTCCAAAATCATTACAATTTAAGAAATGTGGGGGGGGGGGGGGGAGTCCCGCGTCGAGAGATTAGACGGACCAAACTTCTTATTACTTCTCTCTTTATTTCTTTTCTCCATTCTCTTTCTTTCCCAGTAAACACATTCCATATCCCCATAGGGGGGCTATTTATACCCCCCTTTTGAACAGACTATGAGAGGTTACGCTCAGTACCATACGATTGTAACAAACAAAGAGTGTAACCTTGTTTATGCATGCATCTATCTACACTAATGCAATACATATGTAACCTGAATCACTATGTACAAAAGGAATGTAAAATACCTTGGATTCAATGCAATTGTTGTATAATTACATCTGCTAATAAACATTATTGTGGAAAAAAAAAATAAAAATTAAGTGCTGGACTGACCATTAAAGCTAAAGCTTAAAGGGTTTTAAACCTTTAGCTGACCTGTGTACTTACCTTAAATATTTAAAAGAGAAATCATTGATAACTATACCATGTCCAAAGGGGCTGTTATCCTTCAAATACAAATTCTTATTTTAAATGTTACACACAGGAACTTGGGACGCATTGACAAAACAAACCAAAATTACAAAAATAGCTATTTTACGCCATCTCCCTAATGCCGCAAAGTCATGCATCTCTTTAAGATGGAAAGACCCACAATCCCCCTCTATCTTGCTATGGCTCAATAGTATAGAGGAAATAAACAAGATGAAGGACCTCATACTTTCTGCTCAAAACAATCATGAACTGTATTCCAAAATCTGTCTCCATTGGAATATGTTTATCTATTCAGATGAGGGCAAGACTCTTTTTGAAACCTGCCCTAGCCGACAATAAAACATTGGCTCCATATCCACCCTACTGTGCTGTCATTGAATCCCCCTTCTTTCCCTACCCTTCACCCTACTCCTCACCCCCATTTTTTTCATTTTTTTTTCCCACTTCTCCCCCTCCCTCTTTGCCTAACCTCTTCCATCTCACCTAATACCCCTTTCTCTTGCTCCCTTTCTGTCAGTCACCCCATCCCCCACAGTTAAAAAGAAAAAAACACTATACTACCGGTATTACGGTTATGGCGACATGCTAGAGCTGCCTAAATGTACAGAGGGTTCTGTAAAAAAAAAAAGACTGGTACAAGACTTTTCCTCCATATGGGTAATCGCCCTGAACATCTACTTGCTCTTTATTGTAGTAATGTACTTTGTCTGTTTACCTGTTCGGATATGATGTTTTCTACATGTGGCCTTGATATAGTCGTTTATATACTTTTTACACTGTTTATTGTATGGTTTGTAGGATATTGTACTTTTGAAAAAAAAAAATTGCAAAAGAATAAAATTTTTACTTCAGCATAAGACAGGTTACATGACAGATTTAGCATATGTATTCCACAAATTGCCTATTTTTATATGTTTTATTTACACTACAAGGTGGACAATATGTTTAGCATGCTCCCATGCTTCATCAGGACCATGGTGAAATAGATGATATGCATATTCATTAATGCAATGGTAGCATTATCTAAAATAAAAATAAATAAAAATAAATAGATATACTTGTAATGGCCCAAAGAAAACCCATTACCTCAAAGAGAACCATTATATACAAATATAAACTTTTTTGCCCTCTATAGGCTAATGGAAATGTTTGGCGCACCACAAGTACCGGGTAGCAAAAGCACTAATTACCTTTTTATGTATATACAGTACATGCACCAAGTTTATTTAGTAGGGGAGGTTTAGCGAGCTAGGTAGGGGTGTTATCCTATGAACCTCCACACTTCAGTCCATCCTAGGGCATTTGACATTCGCTATTGCGCAGGCGTGAGGGTTGCACGATGAGAGAGTACATCAGTGGAGGGGCGCTTGTGTTGGTGACTCCGGATGTATGCCAGACAATATATACACTAGATGCGCATTCTAGGATGGAGCGCACACCGGTTGAGATGTGGGGAGGGCCGTTTCCTAATGACCAGCAGCATGGCCTGGTAATTGGATGGATGGTGGGGGGCAGGGGCGTTGCTAGGGGGTGGCTTTTGGGGCTATAGCCCCAAATCTGAGGCCAATAGCCCCGAGTCTCTGCAGGGGTCCCCAAGGGGAGGGGAGGCTCTCTGGGGACCCTTATGTAAGTGGGGGGGCTCTCTGGGGACCCTGATGTAAGGGAGAGGCTCTCTGGGGACCCTGATTTTAAGGCCTAGGCTCTCTAGGGACCCAGTATTAAGGGGGAGGCTCTCTGGGGACCCTAATGTAAGGGGGCCTCTCTGGAAACCCGGATGTAAGTGGGGGGGCCCTCTGGGTACCCTGATGGAAGGGGGTGGCTCTCTGAGGACTCTGATGTAAGGAGGAGGCTCTCTGGGGACCCTGATGTAAGCGGGGGGCTCTCTGGGGATATATATACACCCACACGTATATTACTGTATATACATGTGTATGCCCGCCCAAGCGTATGACTTTCTTTACTACGCTGCTATGGGCTCTAGCCCCAGATCTTTTGTAGACCTAGCAACGCCCCTGGTGGGGGGTATAATTATCTGGCAGTGGGGCTACTGTGTCCTTCGAAATTCTGGGATACACTGTAGGAAGTAGGTGCTTGGTGTACTGGGGAATCTAGCAACTGCACTGTGAATCCCATCAGCTACTAAGATCTTGGCCCTGTTAGGTAAGGCTGGGAGGGATGTTTCCCCAAATGGGTCCCTGGAATGTATGGGTAGAAGAGTCCTCCCTTTATTGTTGGATGTTTTTGTTCCTTTTTTATAGGAGACTCCCAATTCATCATCATGTTACCCTCCCTTGCTTCTTTGTGCAACATGAGGGCCTTTTAAAGTGGAAACTTGTGTTTTTTTTGTTTTTATTTTTAATTCCAATGGAGTTCATTTGAACTGGGTTTATTTAACCCTTTCATGCCTAAGACTATTTCTGACATTTGTTGCTTACAAGTGAAAATCAATATTTTTTGCTAGAAATTAACATATATATATATATATATATATATATATATCTATATATATATATATATATATAGATATATATATATATAGATATATATATATATATATATACATAGATAGATAGATAGATAGATATATAGATAGATAGATAGATAGATAGATAGATAGATCTATCTATATATATATATATATCTATATATATATATATATATATATATATATATATATATATATATATTAGCTGAGAGACCCTAGAGAATAAAATGGTAAATATTGCAATATTTTATGTCACATGGTATTTGGGCAGCGGTCTTTCAAACGCAATATTTGGGGAAAAAAGACACTTTCATGAATTTAAAAAAAGTTAGCCCATTTTTTTGTATAATGTGAAAGATGATGTTACGCCAAGTAAATGTCATGCTTTGAAATTGCGCACACTCGTGGAATAGTGACAAACTACAGTACCTAAAAATCTCCATAGGCGACATTTTAAAAAAATGTAACAGGTACCAGGTTAAAGTTACAGAGGAGGTCTTTTGCTAGAATTATTGCCCTCGCTCTAACGATCACGGCAATACCTCACATGTGTGATTTGAACACTGTTTACATATGTGGGCGCAACTTACGCATGCTGTTTCTTTGCTGCGCAAGCTCACGGGGACGGGGGCGCTTAAAAAAAAAAAATTTTTTTTTCTTATTTATTTTATTTATTTATTTATTTATTTTGCATTGTCACCTAAAAAAAAATTCTGATCACTTTTATTGCTGTCACAAGGAACATCCCTTGTAATGCTCCGTACACACGGTCGGATTTTCCGATGGAAAATGTCCGATCGGAGCGTGTTGTCGGAAATTCCGACCGTGTGTGTGCTCCATCGGACATTTTCCATCGGATTTTCCGACACACAAAGTTGGACAGCAGGAGATAAAATTTTCTGACAACAAAATCCGATCGCGTCAATTCCGACCGTGTGTGGCCTGTTCCGACGCACAAAGTGCCACGCATGCTCAGAAGAAATTCCGAGACGGGACAGCTCGTTCTGGTAAACTTAGCGTTCGCAATGGATACAGCACTTTCGTCACGCTGCAATGTTAAAAATGGTTTAATACAGCGCACTCTCTTCTTCTTTATAATGTGACAAGAATATAGTAGTTTTGCTGCTCATATTCACACAGACTTCTCACAAACTTATTTCGTTACTATTTATCTGGATTCCCTCAATATATTTTGATTTCTCACATCTGACAACATATTTTTGTATATTTTATTTATTTTTTTTGCTTTAATGTAGAATCTTTTTTTGTGTTTCTATTTTTTTTTGGTGATTTTGATTTGTACTCCCGAAAATGTTTGTGTGTGTTTTTTGTGACAAGTTCCCACAACACCATTAATATGTTGTTCTATTTAATCTGTAGGAGATTGTTTCGTGTTGTTGTCCCTTGTTAATTTCACATTGTACTTTAGAAATGTACCTGAATACTCACCAACAAACTATCTTTTTTGGATGAAAACACACACAGGAGAGTATAATTTCCCAAAAAAATTTTTATTAAGGGGCCACAACTATAAACAAAGAGGGAGGCAACGCTGGAGAAACTGCAGAAATTGGCGAAGCCTTGGACCCCCAGGGCAGACATCAATTATTTAAAAGCAAAATTGGTGGCCTGAGGAGTCTTTATCTTAGGGAGGGCAGTCTGGTCCAGAAGTCCCAGAGATCCGGAAAGCAGCAGATGACATCTGTGTCCCCAGGCTGTGGTCATACGAGAGACTGCATCTTCTGTCAGACCAGACTGAACCCAGGGCAATCACTCTTTGGTCTTCCTTCCACGCTTCCTTACAGGCTGTGGCTGTGGTGGTGGAGTTGTGGGAGGAGGAGGAGGAGGAGGAGGAGGAGGAAGATGGTCCATCTCAATGACATCCGTCTTGGGTGTTAGTTCCCCACTCTCCCCCTTACGTAGGACTTTATAAATCAGGTCCTCAGAGAGCCTGCGTTGGCCCACCTGCATGCCCTGCAATTTTGTGGCAGCCATGCAGGCAAAGGCCTCTTCAGGACTGGGGAAGGCTCTGAGGGATGCAGAAGCCTCCTGGATCAGCCTGTATGCTGAATCCTGCACAGGACTGGGAGTCATCTTCCTGGCTCGTTTATGTGGCAGGCGGAGGGGAGGAACCTGAGACTCAGTCAGGCTGCGACTGGTCCCAGGCTTCTCTTGGCTGACACTTAGCCCCACCTCCTCCTGGCTGCCACTAATCCCCGCCTCCTCCTGACTGCCACATTCCACAGACTCCTCCTGGCTGAGGTCTTCCTGTGTATGAAAAAGGGACATAGTTTTAGTATTTTTTCAATCAATCACACACAATTTTCACCTCCTGACTGCTGCAAATTCAATGTTAACAAATATAACAGACTATCATTCTGAGCCCAGCATTTTTCATTCTTGTCCCAAATTTGGGTGCCCACTACTGTCTATTGATATGTAAAACACTTTTTTTAATCAGCAATTAGTGATCAATAATAACATCTAATAAACATCATTTATTTATTGACTAGAAATCTGTAGAAGAATGCTATACCTGACTCCAGCTGGGCTCCTCCACTTCTTCCTGGCTGGAAGGCCCAGGTTGGACATCGGAAGCCTCAGCTGGTATGGAAGGAAGCGTGGAAGGAAGAGTAGAGAGTGATTCCCTGACTTCAGTCTGGTCTGACAGAAATCGCAGTCTCTCATAGTACCACAGCCTGGGGACATAAACGTCATCTGCTGCAGCCCTGGACCTCTGGGAATCTGTGACCTTCTTGCGCTCCCTTAGATATGTGCTCCTCAGGCCACCAATTTTAGCTTTTAAATAAGGGATGGTTGCTGTGGGGACCACCGGCTTCACCAACTCCAGCAGTTTCTCCAGCGCTGCCTGCCTCTTCTGTTTGTGATTATAATGTGGGTGTCTGACCTGCCACAGACAGGGCAGCTCTCTGTACTTGTCAATAAACAGGGGCAGAAAATTGTGGTCATTGAACCCATCCATTTTCTCTGCAAGACACAACACAAGAAAAACCCTAATGTCAGGCAAAACTCCCCTAATCTTGTTACAATATAGGCTTCCATTTCGAAGCAGTATAGGCCCAAGTTTAGATCCTACCTTCGTTAGCACGATCGGCGTCTCCGATGCTCCTTCCTCCGCTCACAGATCGTACGTAAGACAAACGTGTGTTACGCTTTATACACACTGCGCATGCGTTCTTTCTAGTCTATTCCCCGTCCCTTTTCGTTCGGCGCAGTGGGGGAAGAGCACATGGCGGATAGACAGCAGGTGCGTGCTAATTGTAGCAACGAGGAGGAGGAGGAGGAAAGGCTGGAGCCTGAAACGTCCCGATCCAGAAGGAGATTTAAGGACTCAAATATGTCCTTTGGGGAGATGTTGGAGATGGTGGACATCCTGAAGAAGGCCGACTATGACGGAAAGTATGGGCCTTACCCCAACCCCAATGTCCGAAAGGCCAAGATCATGGCGAAAGTGGTCAGGAGTCTGCACCGGAATTTCGGGGTACGACGATCGAAAGATCAGCTCAGGAAGCGGTGGTCGGACCTCAAATTACGAGAACATGAGCAGTACAGAAAGATCCGGAGAGTGCTGCAAAAAAGCAAGTAGTTGTGCTGTGTTCCTATTCTTTATGTTTATTACGTTCGTGCTGCTCCATGTGCTTTTAGGAACTGTTGTACAGTTTAAAATGGCAACTTTCATGTTCATGGGCACATTATTCGTTCGGATCACACATTTTTCTTTCGGACTATAAAATAACATTGTTTAGGCCATATGCATTTGGCCACCATTTTGAGGCCCTATACTTGTCTTCAAAGAATTGGGTTGTGTAGATGGCTTTGTTACTAGAATGAAATGCAAACTAGATTCTGTGTAAGGAGAGGACACTGAGCACTAGTGTGGGACACAAGAACACCATTTTTATCAGGGGGGCCACACAGGTGCTCCAGTGTATACTATAGGGGTGACTCCATCTGTGATGCTTGTACCAAACAGGTAAAGTATTGCAGCTTGACAAAGGGCATTAAAAAAATTACATCTTGGAACTCGGCTAAAATAGATAATTGTACCACACTTCCAAGCAATGTTTCCTATTTATAGTTCTGCCATCAAATATCTGTGTGCTAATTATACCATTTTTGTTTTACATAGGGAAGAAAAGACTCGGAGGACACCCCTCATCTGAGGAGACCAGAGACCCCCCACCTCTGGAAGAAGGTGAAATCCCCCCAACACAAGCTGAGCAGGAGGAAGAAGACGTGGTGGAACTAGTCACCACAACAGGTGAGTGTCTGCCACCACAGGCTCAGATAAGAGATGGATTGCGGCATTTTTTGGAAACAAAATTTATTTTGGGGTTCCTCTCTTTTTAGGTGATCGTGAGGTTGTGGATCCAGATCCTTTCACATCCGAAAGTGCCCAGATCCTGACCGGGGAGATCATGGGGTGTAATTTACAATTGGAAATCATCAAGCAAAACATCAATGATGTTATTCCAAAATATAAAAACATCATTGATGTTTTGGGGCGAGTTTAAAGCCCCTCCAAATCACTTTCTTCTTTTGTGTGCTACAATGTGCGAAATGTTTTTGTGATTTTTCCCAAAGCCAAATTTGGAGGATGCACACAGTGTGTCAACATGTGCTATCTGCCATCACGGGAGATCAATGAACGCGTTTTGGGGGTGCAAGCCCTTCCTCAATAATAAAGTAGCGGTGAGGAAGGTGTTTCTCCCTCAAAACACATCCCTTGATCCCCCGTGATGGCAGATAGCACATGTTGACATTGTGAAATTTGTGTGCATCTTCCAAATTAGGCTTTTCCTGGGGTGATTTCCCCCCATCTGAACGCAATATCAAACCCAGTTCCTAAATACGTGATGTCTGATATTGCCTTCCAGTTCTACCAAATGTGAACTTTGTAAGATCAAGATTTGTGTCTTTCTTGTTGTTTTTACACAGGCCTGTTTTCTATAAAATGCACATTTTGATTTTGGATAATGCCACCACAAAAATTGGTATACAACAAACATGTTGGTTTGTCAGAAAAACCTTTGGTAAATGCACATGTGATTGTGCTGGTATTAAAAAGATTGTTCATCAAGAATGTGTGGATTATTGTCTCAACGCTACAACATTTTTGGGGTGATGTAATTGTTGTTTTATGAGAAAATGGGGGTTATTTCCTAAGGGCAAATCCACTTTGCACTACAAGTGCAGTTTAAGTGCAGTTGCAAGTGCACTTGTAGTGAAAAGTGTCTTTGCATTTAGTAAATAACAGCCAACAGTGCTTTGTATAAGGTTACACAATCACGCCATTTTCTGGACTCCACACATTTCTGTCAGGGTCAGCTTAAACAAACACAAGCAGTAAATGTCCACAAAGAATTTCTTTTGGTTTTTTTTATTAGAAAAAGGCTTCACATATTGTCTGGCATATTGATAGCCCCCTACCCGCAAAGAACTCCAGGTATCGTAACCGGACATCACGGGCACTCAGGGAGGGCAAGCCAGGACGTCGGCTTTCAAGCGCCGTCAGTGTTGTTGGATGTAGGATTGTGCTGGTATTAAAAAGATTGTTCATCAAGAATGTGTGGATTATTGTCTCAACGCTACAACATTTTTGGGGTGATGTAATTGTTGTTTTATGAGAAAATGGGGGTTATTTCCTAAGGGCAAATCCACTTTGCACTACAAGTGCAGTTTAAGTGCAGTTGCAAGTGCACTTGTAGTGAAAAGTGTCTTTGCATTTAGTAAATAACAGCCAACAGTGCTTTGTATAAGGTTACACAATCACGCCATTTTCTGGACTCCACACATTTCTGTCAGGGTCAGCTTAAACAAACACAAGCAGTAAATGTCCACAAAGAATTTCTTTTGGTTTTTTTTTATTAGAAAAAGGCTTCACATATTGTCTGGCATATTGATAGCCCCCTACCCGCAAAGAACTCCAGGTATCGTAACCGGACATCACGGGCACTCAGGGAGGGCAAGCCAGGACGTCGGCTTTCAAGCGCCGTCAGTGTTGTTGGATGTAGGATTCCGGCCTCAGGCCCAACTGAGCCAGCATAGTTGGCCGAATGTTTTCTTAAAAAATTATGGAGAACACAGCACGCAAGTATTATATGGTTCAGTTTATACTCCGCCATATGGATGGGTGTCAGAAATAGTCGGAACCGGCTGGCCAGGATTCTAAATGTGTTCTCCACCACTCTTCAGGCTCTGGCCAGCCGGTAATTAAAAACCCTCTGTTCCGGGGTGAGGGTCCTCATCGGGAATGGCCGCATCAGGTGGTCCCCCAGCGCAAACGCTTCATCAGCAACGAACACAAATGGGAGACCTTCCACATTGTCCTCTGGAGCTGGCAAGTCCAAGCTGCAATTCTGGAGACGCCTGTAGAACTCCGTCTGGGCGATGACTCCACCATCGGACATCCGGCCATTCTTCCCCACGTCCACATACAAGAAGTCGTAATTAGCCGACACCACCGCCAACATCACTATACTATTAAACCCCTTGTAATTATAATAGTACGACCCCGAGTTGGGTGGTGGGACGATGTGGACGTGTTTCCCATCAATTGCCCCTCCGCAGTTAGGAAAGTCCCACCGCTGGGCAAAGTGGGAGGCCACAGTCTGCCATTCCTGTGGCGTG
Organism: Lithobates septentrionalis; assembly: GCA_037952835.1. Taxonomy (NCBI): domain Eukaryota; kingdom Metazoa; phylum Chordata; class Amphibia; order Anura; family Ranidae; genus Lithobates; species Lithobates septentrionalis. Next base: position 3,373,895 of record JBBDGP010001928.1, on the reverse strand, counting down.
GAAGGAAACTGTTGAGGAAAAAACAATAAACATTAGTATTTTTTCACAGAAACATGGCAAGCAGATTATACACAAACATTATGGGGCAACTTCCAGATAGCATTTATTAAGGGGAATTTAACAACGCCAAAGTATAAGGTACACCTATCATATTCCCCCTCCCCCCCCTCTCATGGGCCATTTCTAACATTATAGGGGGGGGGGACTCTTGGACAGGTAACCCTCTTCACTTCATTGAGAGATGAATGCCTAAATACAGGGTATTACTTGGAACAGCCCCTCCTTAGTTACACTATTGGCAGCCCACTGGACAGGTAAGAAGTGTCATAATACAAAGATATAAATACACACTGTACACATTTGAGGACATCATCCATAAATCTGACCAGTAAAGAGATGGGTATAGTGTGTATGGGTTTGGCAAAGTCAGCAGATAGATGATTGAGGATAGAGAATTGGGATCAGCTGACTTAGCAGTTGGGGGGAGGGAGGGTTACTAAAAATTATTTGGTGACACCACAAAAAAAAAAGCCTCTGGCACTCTGCATGAATTTAAATCAAAAATAACATTTCCAACATTTTAGGGGGTGTTTGGGGTAAAGCACTACTATGGAGCTGATAAAATACATTGTTAAGTGACTACATGAGGTGAATATAGGGCAGGAGACACCATGCTGGGGAGGTTATTGAAGGGCAAATATGTATGAAGGACCTAAACTAATAATTACATAAAAATCCAGCATGCATGAGGAGAAAGGGGACATTCACAGCATATTACAATCATGGTAATTAGGGAATGAGGAAAGAAATACAATATATTAGCAAACATTCAATACAATAAAATGTGATATTAAAGGATAAAAATCTTACCTTCATATATTCCTTCTGAAGGACCTGGATGATGGCAGAACAGGTCTCTGGGATAATGATTCCCAGAGCCTGGGGGGAGATGCCTGTCGAGAACTTGAGGTCCTGCAGGCTTCTCCCTGTGGCCAAATACCGCAAGGTAGCGACCAACCTCTGCTCCGGAGTGATGGCTTGCCTCATGCAGGTATCCTGCCTGCTGATATAGGGGGTCAGCGAAGTCAACAAACAGTGAAACACGGGGTCCGTCATCCGGAGAAAGTTCCTGAAATCATCAGGATTATTCTCACGGATCTCACGGAGCAAAGGCATATGACAGAACTGGTCACGCTGAAGCAACCAATTCTTGGTCCATGAACTCCTCCCCACCCTGTTCATGGACTAGACTTGTGTCAAGGTCAGGACCCCAACACCAAGCCCCCGCACAGCGTGAACTTTACGAGGAGTACGCATACGAAACATGGCTAGAAAACGGTCAGCTGGTCAGAACGAAGTAACAGAACGCACTAAAGAACAGCAAGGCCTGTGAAGAGCGACCTGAAAAACAGCAACGAGCAGGCAAGATCACACAGAAAACTCTGATACGAACTGACTGCACGCACTGAAGAGCAGATACAAACCCACAAGAACAAACTGAACGGCAGAAAACGATCTGAAAGCCACGAGTCTGAAAAAGCGCGAATCGTCTCTCACCAAACTTTTACTAACACGAGATTAGCAAAAGGAGCCCAAAGGGTGCCGCGCTTGGTTCTGAACCGGCCTTTTCTAGTCTCGTTGTACGTGGTGTACGTGACCGCGTGGTTGGCGATCGGAAATTCTGACAACTTTGTGCGACCGTGTGTAGGCAATACAAGTTTGAGCCAACATCCGTATTTGTTGTCGCAATGTCCGAACAAAGTCCGACCGTGTGTACGCCCTATAACAGTAATAGGTGGTGACAGGTACTCTTTATGGAGGGATCGGGGGTCTAAAAGACCCCAAATCCATCCTTTGTACTTCAAAGTATTCAGATCGCCAAAAACGGTGATTCTGAATACTGTAATTTTGTTGTGATGTCGCTTCCGTGATTATTCACAGTAGAAGCCGATCGGCAGTTGCCGGGCATTGGATGTCTGCTGGCACCTGCCAATCATTGGGCAGAGACTCAGAACAGAGATCTGCCTATGTAAACAAGGCAGAGCTCTGTTCTGACAGGGGGGAAAGCAGAGCAGGGAAACAAATCCATCTCTTCCCCTAGTAAAATCAGCACATACAGCACACAAAATGACTGGCTAGGCAGTGTACCCTTTGATCACCCTAGATGTTTACCCGCTTCTGAGCCAGTGTCATTGGTACAGTGACAGTGCATATTTTTAGCACTGATCACTGTTTTAGTGTCACTGGTTCCCATAAAGTGTCAAAAGTGTCAGTTAGTGTCTGATTGCCCACTGCAATATCACAGTCCCGCTGCAAGTCGCCGATCGCCGCCATTAATAGTATAAAAAATAAAATAAATAAAAATTCAAGAATATATCCTATAGTTTGTAGATGCTCTAACTTTTATGCAAACCAATCAATATGTGCTTATTGGGATTTTTTTTATCAAAAATATATAGCAGAATACAGATTGGTCTAAATTCATAAAGAAATTTGATTTTTTAAATGTTTTTATTGGATATGTTTTATAGCGGAAAGTAAACAATATTGTCCTTTTTTATTTATAGCTCCAAAAAAAATAAATAAATCAGCGGTGATCAAATCCGAAAGAAATCTCTATTTGTGGGAAAAAAAGAACATAAATGTAATTTATGTACAGCACTGCATGACTGCTCAATTGTCAGTTACAACACAGTGCCGTATCACAAAAAATGGTTTGGTCATGAAGGGGGATAAATCTTCCGGAGGTCAAGTAGTTAGGATGCTGGATTTTCTTTGGAGGCTATAATATCTTTTCTCCTTCCATTATATTGGGAGCAAAATAAGATATTTACTTTGTATTTTTATTCACTGTCATTTTAGAATATGCTACCATCATATTATTGAATAGGCATATCATCTTTTTCATCACGGTTTTGGTGAAGTGAGAGAACATGCAAAAAAACTGACCATCTTGTACTGTAAATGAAGAATATGTGATTTGAAGCATATGTGATTTGTGGAATATAAAGTATATGCTAAATCTGTGATGTACACCATAGCTATTTCATTAATTCTTTGCATGCGTGTTGTGGTAGAGAGACCACACCTATGTTAGCAGGCTGCTTGTTTGATATGCACAGGCAGCCATTGAGGACTAGCTGTGGAGAGAATGCATGGTGGCACTTGGAATTTGGGCAAACGTAGTTCCTAGGAGGGGGATTTGGGCTGTACAAGTTCACAGAAGCAGGCTGGAGGCTGTGTTATTAAGCAATTTAAAATGTTCCTTGTCTTTTCTGAATGTAAACGTTTATTTTTTTTATTTTAACTTTTGTAAGGAACAGAGGAGCTTTAGAACCTATACTGTTTTTAATTTACTTGAAATAATTCACTTTCTGTCTATTTAGGGGTGTAAGCCATGTTAGCAAGTGAGGGGAAATCTCCCAATCAAGGACACAGACAACAATAAAAACATCTTTGTAATAGCAGAGAGGAGAATAAGGTTTTAACTGCTTTTTGTGAGCCAATAAGGGAGGATTCCCCTTACTAGACATGTGCATTCGTTTTCGTCCAAATGCATTTTCGTCTGAATTTCAGGTATTTTCGTTATCGTTTTAACAAACGATAACGAAAGTGCAGAATCTGAAAAACGAAAGATCCGACATAAACAAATGCTTTATTTTCATTTTCGTTGCTACAACAGTTCGATATAGATAGGAGATTCGACATGATGATGACAATAACAATCTGTGTCCATCTAACCTGTGATCGAATGTGCCTAACCTTAACTCCAATAGTCCAAGATTATTCTACATAGAGAGAAAAGATTTGACATAGAGAGAAAAGATTTGACGTAGGGGAGAAAAATTTGACGTAGGGGAGAAAAGATAAATAAAAATAATGATGATGATGAATGTTATTGGCTGATTGTAACCAAAGAGGAGGAGCAGTAAAATAGCTAGAACTAAGTACACACTTACTTTGGCTTATGGTGTCTGTTGAAAGTTCTAAGAAGATTCGACGGAGCAGGTAGAGTATACGGCGTCGTACAGTTTAGCTGCTCCGTCAAATTTTCTTTGAACATTCGACAGACACCATAAGCCTTCAATGACAGATTCGACCCTAATTTGGATTTTCGGATGAATGCAATTTTTAACGAAAAACGAAATAAATAAAAACGAATTTCGGGCGTAAATAAATAAATTTATTTTTTGGACGAAAATGAAATTCCAAAACGTAATATTTCAGTGTGCACATGTCTACCCCTTACATCCTGTGTAGATCATGGAGATTTGTCAAAGCAGGAAGAATGGTGAAATCTCCCCAGTAGACCCACAACATTTAACATCTGACAAAGGCATACCTCCCAATGTTTTGAGATGGGACACCTATCAGCAAAAGTATGCAGGCATAGGACACACCCCCTGCCACGCCCCCTTAAAGGAGAATTTTACAAAAAAAACAAGATTGGTTAAACCCACAAGTGCTTTTTTACCACTACAATTCCTTTATATTGGCTTTTGGAATTTACAAATGCAGCAATTTAGAAATCAGATGAAAGGTTCAGTGCTGGAAAACACTTTTTGGTAGATAAAAAGTGTATTTTATATACATCTATATAGAGCAGACCAAAATGAGGGACAAATGAGGAGGAATGAGGGTCATTGCTCCAAATCAGGGACAGTCCCTCCAAATCAGGGACAGTTGGGAGCTATGCAAAAGTTCTAACCTTTTCCCAAAACTCAAAAAAGATTTCTCTGGATTTGCCTTTAAATCTAGCCCCTGAGAATATTTGCCCTTTTTAATACATGTGACACAAGTTTATTATATGCAAAAAAAAAATCATATTCAAAACAAATAAAATAAAGCCAGTCTGTGTATGAATGCATCTTAATGGTGTTTGCTTATTTTCCTCTCATAACGGAGGGGTCAAGGTACACCAAGCCGACATATTGATACTCCAATAACCATGAGCTTAGCAAAACAATAATTGCTTTTGTCATGACTTTATTTCAAAAAACTAAATGTAATAAAAAATATATGATTGTTACATCATGTATATAGTACCATCGTTTCCCAAATCTTTGTGATTACAGGGTGCGCAATTTTCTTATACTGATCACTATATTCAGAAATCCGCTGACGATGATCAACATACAGATAAACATGTCAAAACAATAGCTGATGGCTTGAGAATTTAAAACCAAGTATTACAATAGATGTATTCCTATAGTGTTACACCCATTTTTATAATCTTCTAATTCTTATAATCCACATCAAGTCACTTCAGATCTTGATGGTCTATATTAAGCATTAAGCTCTTTGGAACGTCTTACTGTGTGTATACAAATATAAATATCAGACAAATATTGCAGAATGCGTACTGTCTTGTTTACTGGGGATCATTCCAGATCAGATGCTCTGTTGAAGAATTGCAAAACACAATGTGAATAATCCACCACATTCTACATACAATATCTCATATGTGTTGTGCCGCTTAACCTGAACTTGGTAATTGTAGAATTCTTATTAAGAGCTCACCTAGATATAACTTATACATTGGCTTGCCTAAATGAGTTTAAATGATAATCATCTAATGCCTTAAAACCTTCAGAAAAACATGAAAACTGAAAAGATGTTAAAAAAATGAATACCCTTTGCAAATTTTTTTTTTACATATACTGTATATGTTCTGTATATATGCATATACATTATATGTTCTGTATATGGAGTTTTTCTTTCTGTTCATGAAGATTTTTAATTTTTACATATTTTTTTCTATTGGTTGAACTAGATGGACTTGTATCTTTTTTCAACCTGACAAACTAATTATGCAAACTTATCTTATCAGTTGTTAAAGCCTAAAGCAGGTCATAGATTATGTGATTTTCTTTCCTGCAACCACGCATTGCAGGAAAGAAAGTCGCTTGATTCCCCCATCAACACAGTCAGTGTTGATGGGGAAATACTCCCGCTATTGTTTTCTCCTGGTGGTGGTGGTGGGGGGGGGGGCACTGGGAGTTGTCCCTGCTGGAAGAACACAACAATTATTGCTAGCTGCTATAGCCTCTTGCAATAATTGCATGCTAGAAATCCAACATGCTGGTTGTACCCAAGGTCGATCGATGGATTGACTTGGGTACAATCAGCCTGCCCATAGATAGATCAAATCTTGTCCAGTCCCTACTGAACCAGGCGAAATTCAAACCATCTATGGCTGGCTTAAGTTTTTTTTTTGTTCAGTCAGCAGAAGAGACGGTACTTGCATTCAATTAAAAGTCTCTTGTGCTGGTAGCTTCTATCTTAGTTGAAATCTTTCATCTTCTGTCTCCCATACCCCTGAGTTAATAGAGGCACTAGACCTGTCATAGGCACTCTTCAAGGAGGCCAACTCTGCCCACCCTTTCCACCTCATATGATGACTATGCCTGGATTTTTACCTCCCCTCCTCTCCTCTATTCATAGAAGCTGTACTATAGTTTTAGCAAAAAAAAGCGCCCTATGAATGGAGGACGGGCGAGTGAATGAAACATCTGCCTCCTCCATTCATAGAGCACTTTTTATTAAAGGTGCTGACAGTAATTCAATGAAAGCTGAGCATTTTTAGCTGACAGTTTTACCTTCCTCTATTAGCCCAGTAAGAGTGTCAGTTATAACCTTAGGGCCCATTTACACCTTAAAAGTCTAGTGCATTGTATACTAGACATGTGCATTCGTTTTCATCTGAATGCATTTTCATCCGAATTTCAGGTATTTTCGTTATCATTTTAACAAACGATAACGAAAGTGCAGAATCCGAAAAACGAAAGATCCGACATAAACAAATGCTTTATTTTCGTTGCAGGAACAGTTTGATAAAGATAGGAGATTCGACATGATGCTGACAATAACAATCTGTGTCCATCGAACCTGTGGTCGAATGTGCCTAACCTTAGCTCTATTAGTCCAAGATTATTCTACATAGAGAGAAGAGATTCGACATAGAGAGAAAGGATTCGGCATAGAGAGAAAAGATTTGACATAGAGAGAAAAGATCGCTGCTGGAATTGGGTGGGGGAAGTAAAATAATGATGATGATGAATGTTATTGGCTGATTGTAACCAAAGAGGAGGAGCAGTAAAATAGCTAGAACTAAGTACACACGTACAGCCAACTTACTTTCACTTACGATGGGCTTTTAAAGCAACAATGCATACAAAAAGTACCTGCATTGTTTTTAGAGGATTAAGTGCCCCACAATGCAGAGTAGTGTGTTACCGTACCTGCAACGCAGTTGAGTTGAATAGAAATGTATATAACATGCGTTACAGCAAGACAGTGTTGTGAATGGGCCCTTAAGCTTAGACAAAAGATGCTTTAGCCTCCAAGGTCATTGCAGCCAAAATTTGAGCTAACATTTCTCATTGACAGGGAGAACAAAAAAACTAAATAAAAGCACACACACAAAAGACATAAGGCGTCATTATATTAGAGCTTAAGTGTGGAGATTAATATTCCTGGTTTACTTTTTGGTAATCATATACATGAACACTGATCCCCTTGACACTGGGGTGCCAATATTAGGGCACATTGGTGGTATATTAACCTGTGCCTGTCCAGATTACATTTCTTCTCAATCAGCCACGTATAATACAGGTACTAATGACCACTCAGGAGATGGTTTCTACATGATCAAACTATGATGAGCAACGCCAAATGAAATATATAACTTGCAAACACTGGAACATATACAGTATGGCCATCCTAGGCTAATGAAGTTCCAAAACATTTTGTCTTTTAAATGTAAAGCCAAATATGGCCAGTTATTACATTTGGTTCCCAGGCTAAATTTCTTTATTATGCAGTGTACAATACAAACAATACAATAGTGGCACAACAACCAGAGGACCACAAACACAAAAAGATGTGTCAATTAAAAAATGGTGGCCATTCAGATGGCCATTCAGCTCTTGAGATTAAGAATCATTCATATCCCACATAAAGCTCAATCGTGTAGAGAATAAAGCAGAACTCTAGACAAAAATGATATTAAAATAAATAGCGTATTGAAAGATATAAAAAAAAACAGCTTTTGATGCAAAATTGCCATTGCGAGCCCAGATTGCCCTAGACCTGTTCCAGCCCATGAATGAACAATGAAAGAAGCAGCACAGTGATGAGCTCACATTCATTCCTCTCACACTCCAGTTCTTCTACTACTTCAGACTGCAAGATGCTGATACCAGGTCTAATTATGATACAATGAATAAAATAAACTTTCAGTTGTGTATACATTATTACAGAACAGCATAAACTTGTGTCTTTGTATTTGCCTAGAGTTCCATTTAAGGTCTAAATTCACCTAACTAGGGGTTTGCTATTTTACCCTGCAAAAAGGTGCATATTTACTGATGATGGACAGGTTGCTAGTCTAGTTTTCTGAATATAAATGTAAAATATTCAGAAGTGTCAACCCACTGCATGGCCAAAAGCTATGGCTTAAAATATGTTACATAACACTTCATAAATGATTAGTGAGAACTCAGAGGCCAGTCCATCCCTAACTTGTACAACTTGTCATGTCATGTAGGTAACTGCACAGAAACATTGAGGCAAAATTGGTTGGGAAGATCTTAATCATTTAAGCCCTGTTCACACACTTCTGCTTGAAGCTACATGCATTTTCAGTATAGTGGATGGATGCACCTGTGTATACTTGTAGAATATAAGTCTGTCTTTTTGAAAATATTTGGATATTTCCATGGTTTGCCTAGGTCAACGGCATTGAAAAATGTTTTCATCTGCCATTAAAATGATCTAACTGCAGACTGTACAGTGGAAAAAAAAACAACAAAAAAACACTTTACTGCACTGATGTGCGGTGACATAAACAATGTTAATTTACTTAAAGTAAACACTAAATATTATGTATTATTTATTATTATTATTATTATTATTATTAATATTATGTATTATGTCTCACTTTGCAATTTGATTGAGAAAATAGTTTTTTTTTGTCAATTTGTTACCAGTAACAACACTTCCTGTTGCAGGTTGACAGCGCTAAGCCACTACCTCCCAAACAGCAGCAATGTCGTTGGCCTGCTGTGCAAGCTTCTTCATTTGGTTGTCTATCAGATGAAGCAACACACATGACAATCTGACAATACTGCTGCTAATTGCAAGGCATTAGCTTACCCTTGTCACTCTGCAACAGGGAGTTCTGTAACTGGCAAGATCCCCAGATAAGAAACTTTGCAACGGATTCACAAGAATGATTTGCATAAGGAAACTGTATACACTGAGGCCTGATGCCAAACATACTAAAAACACAGATCTTTACATACACTTTACATTTCTTTTTCCATTGTCCTGCAATTTACCTACAGTGGCAGCATGGCTTGAAGTGAAGCAAAGTTTTGATATACAGTATACTCAACTCCCTCCAAAACCGGTGGCAGATTATAATAAGAGCAGAATAGACTGCTACCCTGGGACAATGGGTATGCTAGCAGAAACTTCTGCACTTTAGTGATCATCTTAGTAAGTTAGTTTAGAGTATGCAAGTTGTTAGGCTTTTGATAAGGGGGTCATATATGGCAGCCTTTGAATTCATGTCAGTTCCCCTTAAGATTATCAAACAATCATACATAATATGTACACATTCCCTGCACATGAAAGCATCGGCAGCCATCAAATGAGCAATTTTTAGAGTAGTACTGCATAAGATTCATTGTGAAATACAAACATTGCATTCTAGATCCATCAGAAATGCTTCACAGATGCATGGCAGAAGTAAACACAAATATCTGTGCCCACAGACCGTAATCCACGATCCCATTAAACTGGTGGGAGGACCACGAATTAAAAACAGCTTGGGGCCCACAGTACAATGAATGCACTGCTGTTCCAACTCCCTACTCAGATGGTTTTGGAATGCTCAGCTCTGTTTTGCAGGGTTTCATCTTGTAATTCTTACTAGCTGGCCATTTCCAAACTAGTGAACCAGCTCTGCAACAGTCTATAACAGCCAGCCCATCCATCTGCTTGGTACAGATCAATGGTCAGCCCGTGATAGATATGGCAGGGACTGTGCATACACAACCCTTGGCTAGTACAGGTTGGAAAATGCTGCTGATGCAACAGTTGAAGTTACCAATTCATGGAAAATATGAATACCAGCAATGCCCATAGATATGACAATTTAAAGAATGACAAAAAGTATTTTCATTCATCAGCAAATTAAGCTAACACATTTATCAGAATTAGCAAATATCAGCAAATACATTTATCAGAATGAATATATTGTAGAATAGTTCATTGTATTTTATGGTGGCCCCTATAAAGAGAAAAAAAAATGAAAATATGAATGCTGTGCTTGTTCCATGGGAAGACATTGACCTATTGCTTACTATATGTGCTGTAGAGATTTTCCAAAATATTGTAAAATAACTGTGATAGTGATAACCCACTTCCCCCATTCTTGTGTGCTTAGCCTCTATATTGTGGAAATTTTACAGTGTGCAATTAGGTGCTAACCTTTTTACTGCACCATGCAAATATGTGCTGTCTGCCTGCAAGCTTCAAATTGTTTACCTGATTTTTGTTTGAATAAAAAAGAGATATTGGGGGGGGGAATTAATAACAAGTGTCGGGGCACACTTTATCTAAACTGGAGCACAACCAATCAACCTAAAATTTTTATTTTCTAAGCCATGTGGAAAAATTAAAGATAGAAGCTTTTTGGTTGCTATGGGTAATGGCACCCATGAGACAGAACTTGTCTCAGGTACTTGTTTTTAATTCCCCACATTATGATTTAATTAATCAATCTTTAGCAATTTGACATTATACAGAAATGGGCTGATCATTTATGACATTTATGAGCATTTATGACAATAACTTGCATATAAGCCTTTAAAATGAGCACTTTTGATTTTTCATGTTAGTGTCCCATAGACTTTAACGGTGTTCCGGCGGCTTTCGAATTTGCCCCAAACACCGCATATTGTTCGGTGTTCGCAGAACATCCGAACAACCACAGTTCAGCCTGAACTTATGCTCGGGCTGAACCGTTCGCCCATTCCTAGCAACAACTACATCAGTCAGTAGATGGCAGTGTTTATAAGTTTGTAGCTGCGTCCATGGTTAAATTCTATGTATTTTCCCTGTATAATAAAGTTTCCTGTCTGCAGTTAAATGGCAGATAAATACATGTGGACTGTGCACTGTCTGTTCTGTAGGACTATTATAACATTGCAGTAAGGAGAACTCATGTGAGTCTCACATGTGACCAGACTCACATGAGTTCTCCTTACTGCAATGTTTTGTAATATCTTTGATGATTTGAACAGCAGGATTGCACAAGTGCAGACTTACGCCTTATTGAAAGGTATATTCTGTTTTTTTTTTCTCTCCCCCCCCCCTCCTTTCTCTCCGCTTCCTCCACTCTGGGGATAGCCATTACAACAAAATAAAGATTTGTATATTTTTTAACTTGAGTTATGGAATTGTTGCTTACTGGAGGGGTATCTAAAATCCAATTATATGTAGCTGTACTACCCTATGTTTCAGGGGAGAAAAACTTGCATATAATTTGATCATAACAGCTCTTTTTTACTAGGAACAAAATATTTTTTATTATAAGCTAACATAATGCAATGTATATTTTTTATAATAAAACAGAGCATAGTTTAAAATAATTTCTATAATCCTATTATTTCTACAATATTTAAAATAACTTCTTCTGTTGCTTCTGAAGCCATCATTTTGAAAATGAATATCATCGACAACCGGCTTTTCTTTTTTGTTCCCTGTGTTTCCCACCGATGACATTTGCACCTCAACTCACAGTAGTGGGTGAGATGTCCTGCGTGAAGTCACAACTCAGCTTGCACACGTGTTGTATGACATAATGGTCATCTGTTGGTTTAAAAAACCTTTCTCCTTGAGATCATACACTTCATCTCACACATGCTCAGTATGACACGACTACTGTGAGATCTCTTAGTTTAAGAAGGAGATCTCCCTGAAGGCATCTGTGAGTCCCCACTTTTGTGGGAAAAAAAATAGCAAATGAAAAAATATTATATAGCATGTCCAATTGCTACACAAGTTATAATATAATTGAATTGTATTAAAAATTACATTTCTTTTTCAATTTGCAGCAATGTAATTTTTCTGCAAAATGCAATGCAGGATGGCAACCTGGAGGTGTTCTGTACACAATTGGTACAGAAATGTCATTTTCTGCTTGTGTGATTGGCTTACTGATTTTCCCAGAAGTCTGCACTAAGATACAAATCAGGCTTTGGGAATCCCTGCAACAAAAATAAAATTTTGGGTGAGATACTCCCAAAATGATATTACATCTAAAGGGATGCAGACTCTGCCATTTTCCTCATTAGAACCTTGCAAGTGCAGCAGCTGACTGATAATTATAAATCACTCCCATTCACATTAAGTTTGCACAAAGACATGGAAGAACAAACATGTACATTGATCACCCAAAGCGGAATGTTTTTTTCTCAACTAAGGGGGAGTTACTCTTTAACCACATCCCATCATCAGTGCCCATCAGTGTCACTTCATCAGTGCCCATCAGTGTAGCCTCATCAGTGCCCGTCAGTGAAGGAGAAAACATACTTATTTACAACATTATATAACAGAAATGAAGAAAAAGTTCTTTTTCTTTTTTTATTTGTTTAGCAAAAAATAAAGCACCCAGCAGTGATTAAAGACCACCAAAAAAAGCTCTATTTGTGGGAAAAAATTATAAAAGTTTCATCTGGGTACAGTGTTGCATGACAGCACAATTGTAATTGTCATTCAAAATGTGACAGCACTAAAAGCTGAAAATTGGCCTGGGCAGGAGGAGGGTGAAAGTGCCCAGTATTGAATTGGTTAAAGAAACCAAAAAAGTGGAAACACAAAATGGCATGTAAAAACCAAAAACGTTTTTTTTTTAAAGAAATGAATGTTAGGTGATTTCATATTAGTATATGAATTATCATGCAAGGGGGTAAAATTTGTCAAAATTTGTCATTGTAACAAGAAGTGCTAACAGGACTTTTATTGTGACCACACGGACCACTGATTTTATGATTCACTATAATGCCCCGTACACACGGTCGGACTTTCTTCGGACATTCCGACAACAAAATCCTAGGATTTTTTCTGACGGATGTTGGCTCAAACTTGTCTTGCATACACACGGTCACACAAAGTTATCGGAAAATCCGATCGTTCTGAACGCGGTGACGAAAAACACGTACGTCGGGACTATAAACGGGGCAGTGGCCAATAGCTTTCATCTCTTTATTTATTCTGAGCATGCGTGGCACTTTGTCCGTCGGATTTGTGTACACACGATCGGAATTTACGACAACGGATTTTGTTGTCGGAAAATTTTATATCCTGCTCTCAAACTTTGTGTGTCGGAAAATCCGATGGAAAATGTGTGATGGAGCCTACACACGGTCGGAATTTCCGACAACAAGGTCCTATCACACATTTTCCATCGGAAAATCCGACCGTGTGTACGGGGCATAATTCTATGCACTAATGAATGTTTTGACTAATGAATGTTAGTCTTCTAATATATGTTCTTTAGACCAAGTATAAGATGTACAAACCTAATACAGATGTGTACAATAAATACAAAAAAAAATTCTAATTGAGATTTTTGACAATCAATTAATTTACCCAAAATATTGGTTTGTTATACAAAAATATATTAAAATCACATATTATGAATAAAATACAAAATATTTAAAATCTTTACCCTAATTAACTTCAATTATTCGTTAGTAAAATATTTAAAAAAACACATGATGAAATATTCCATGAGCTTCAAATCTATATGCAGTCCGTTGAACTTTTAACTTCTCCAGGAGCAACGATATCTGTGGGGAGGAGGAGGGACAAAAATGAAGGCGCAAAATTCTATAACATCAACAATGAAGGTATGTGCCTAAAAAGCAAATCTTTGTGCATATGCCCATTATTTTTATAACAGGCCTTAGACAAATGGATTGGTGATTCAGTGCCATTCAAAAATCCCAATTCTAAAAAATTGTAGGGAGCAAGGGAACAAATCAGGCAAACTCCTGGCACATTCACTTAGGGAAAACTCACGTAGAAACTATGTCCCACATATAGACTCAGACGGAGGGAATCTTTTCTTCGAATCTAATAAAATCGCAGAGGTTTTTCGAAAATATTACCAGTCATTATATAACTTACAGACGGATACCCCGTCAGACCAAACGGCACAAAAGCAACAATTAATTCAAGAGTACCTTGCCTCCTCAGGTTTACCATCAATCTCTGACGACGACTCGGAGGCACTAAATGCGCCGATATCAACTGACGAATTTATGAACGCAATCAGTACGTTAAAGCCACATAAAGCCCCCGGCCCAGATGGGTATACAGTAGTCTATTACAAGGTATTTGCTCCCATTTTAGGTCCAAGATTTACAAAAGCATTTAATTCCCTCGTAGAAGATCGACCCTTACCGACTGACACTCTTAGGGCACATATTGCAGTCATTCCTAAGGAGGGCAAGGACCTCACCCAATGTAAGAACTATAGACCGATCTCATTATTAAATGTCGATTTGAAAATTTTCACAAGGATATTAGCTACAAGATTACAACCTCTCCTTCAGTCTGTCATCCACCCTGATCAGGTAGGCTTTATGCCTACCAAAGAGGCTAAAGATAATATCACTAGGGCTTTAGATATTATTCATCTGGCTCATTCTCATAAAATACCACTATGTCTGCTATCGTCTGACGCTGAGAAAGCCTTTGACAGGGTGGATTGGACATTTCTGAAGGAGACGTTGACCCATATTGGAGTTGGGAAAGCATTTGGTAAATGGATAGAGGCTATATACTCTGTTCCATCTGCGGCGGTAAGAATTAATGAGGTAACCTCCTCATACTTTAACATGAGCAACGGTACTAGACAGGGATGTCCTTTGTCCCCAATGATATTCATATTAAACTCTGAGTGAACAAGAAAAAGGCCCCCAAATCTGGTCCTACTACCACTGCGCCCTGGTCCTATATCTGTCCTTATGCTAGCTGCCACTTTAAAAATTAAATGGTAGCGCCACTCTTCATCTAGTTGCTTTTGACCTTATAGATGATCCAGATTTTATGATATTCATATTAACCCTCGAACCATTTCTGCGACATGTTCGACAAAATATCGATATACAGGGTTGCTCAATCGACAAATCTGAGCACAAAACTGCGGCGTATGCAGACGACATATTGTTTTTCATCACCTCACCAGAAACCACGTTACCAAACCTTGTAAATGAGTTTGATCGCTATAGCCTAATCTCTCATTTTAAAATTAATACTCAAAAATCAGAGATATTAAACATTACGTTGCCAACAGCACGAACACAGGCTCTTCAATCGTCGTTTTCCTTCCCCTGGGTAGCTTCATCTCTGACATATCTAGGAGTCAATAGACAAAGTCTTCCAAGCAAATTTTCCACCGTTAATATGGGAATTTTCATCTGATTTGGAAAGACTGAATAAAGGCCCCTATACATGGATGGGTAGGAATGCCTTTCCTAAAATGAATATTCTTCCAAGGTTACTATACCTCCTTCAGACTCTGCCAATAGCTATCCCAGAGTCCTTTCTGAAATCAATACATAGTATTTTTATTAAATTTATTTGGGCAAAAAAGCATCCGCGTCTATCTTTCAATTTACTGGCTATGCCAAAGGCTAGAGGAGGTATGGCTTTTCCCGACCCGATAAGATACTACAAAGCAGTACACCTTGCTAGGGTACTTGCTTGGTGCAGAGACGAGGGGCACAAAACCTGGATAGCGATTGAACAATCATGTACGGAGATTTCTCTTCGATGTCTGCCATGGCTACAACTTAAAACTCTTGGAACTTTAATGGGGCGTACACATGGTCGGACTTTTCAGCTACAAAAGTCCAACGGACGCTGACGGACTAAAGCTGGCTGGAAATCCGATCGTGTGTGGGCTTCTCCGGACTTTCAACTGACTTTTTCAGCCTCAAATCCGACAGACTTTAGATTTGAAACATGCTTCAAATCTTTCCGACGGACTCGAGTCCGGTCGAAAAATCCGCTCGTCTGTATGCTAGTCCGACGGACAAAAACCCACGCTAGGGCAGCTATTGGCTACTGGCTATGAACTTCCTTATTTTAGTCCGGTGTACGTCATCACGTAAGAATTCGACGGACTTTTGTGTGATCGTGTGTAGGCAAGTCTGTTCGTTAGAAAGTCCGCCGCAAGTCCGTCGAAAGTCCGTCGAAAGTCTGTCGGACAGGCTGTCGGACTTTTGTAGCTGAAAAGTCCGACCGTGTGTACGCCCCATTAGACATCACCCCTTGATAGGGGCAACTGTTATGGGGCGTACACACGGTCGGACTTTTCAGCTACAAAAGTCCGTCAGCCTGTCCGACAGACTTTCGACTGACTTTTGGCGGACTTTCGACGGACTTGCGGCAGACTTTCTAACGAACAGACTTGCCTACACACGATCACACAAAAGTCCGTGGAATTCTTACGTGATGACGTACACCGGACTAAAATAAGGAAGTTCATAGCAGGTAGCCAATAGCTGCCCTAGCGTGGGTTTTTGTCCGTCGGACTAGCATACAGACGAGCGGATTTTTCGACTGGACTCGAGTCCGTCGGAAAGATTTGAAGCATGTTTCAAATCTAAAGTCCGTCGGATTTGAGGCTGAAAAAGTCAGTTGAAAGTCCGGAGAAGCCCACACACGATCGGATTTCCAGCCAGCTTTAGTCCGTCAGCGTCCGTTGGACTTTTGTAGCTGAAAAGTCCGACCGTGTGTACGCCCCATAAAAGTAATCCAACAGAGCCACTTTTTCTCAAGATTTGACGGGGAATTCACTCGGCTCCATCCTGTGTTGGGAAATCCACTATTTCCCTCTGGCTACACAGACAGCTGTTTTAAGCAAATTATGCGCCATGGCAGATTTCGATTAGGGGATTTTCTTGAAGCATCAAGGTTGAAGACAAGGTCGGAAATGCAATCGCTGTTCTGTCCGCCACTGGGTCCATGGCGGATGCAACAGCTTACACATTTCCTAACCTCCCTTAATAGGGGGGAAAGATCAGGCCACTTAAATACACCATTAGAAAATGTATGCCTTTTGGAAGAGCCTTCTGCACATGGAGTATCGGAGGTATATAAAATATTAATAGATCCCCCTGAGGACTTTGTCCCAAGATTTCTTTTGAAACGGGCAAGAGATCTGGACATTACACTCTCCAAAGAGCAAAGGAGCTATATTTTACACTTTGCTCATTACTCCTCAACTGCCAGCAAATACCAAGAGTTATGCTACAAAATTCTTACAAGGTGGTATAAAGTTCCATCATTACTACAAAAAATGTATCCAGAGCGGACAAATAAATGCTGGCGATGTGGAGAATCAGAGGGTAATATGCTCCACATCTTTTGGTCATGTCGAAAGTTAGTAGATTTCTGGTCTAAAGTACGAGATACTGTAAGACAATTAACAGAGTATGACCCGGGGTCCGACCCAGCAAGGTATCTTCTTCATCTTTCGGACCTCTCACAGTATACATATCGGAATTCTCTGGTGGCCCATCTTTTGAATGCGGCAAAGGCCTGTATCCCGGCCATATGGAAGCAAGAATCACCCCCCCTCGATCTCACTATGGTTAAAAAAAGTAGCAGATATATACGCCATGGAAAAAGGCATTGCGATTACACAGGGTAAGGTGGAGAAATTTAATAAAAAATGGAATTCATGGTTTCTTCTGGTCTGCACCAGGGAGTAGGGATATGCGCTCGGAGAGCAGGATGGGTCATTATGAGGGGGGGGGGGGGGGGGAGAGACAGCGAGAGAACCTAAATAATGCCATAGGGAAATTTTTGTATTTGGGGTTTTTGTTTTTTGTCTTTTTGTTTTTCCTCTTTCTTTTTCTGTCTTGTTTGATAATAAGTCATATGTGTCTACTAAAAACTGAATCACAATGTGCTAAGCTATACTCTGCAAATTGGAAGCAGCAATAATGATATTTGTTATATATATATATATATATATATATATATATATATATATATATATATATATATATATATATATATATATATATATATATATATATTATGGTCGGAGCCCTATGTCCGATATGGACATAGATAACATTTATAGTTAAGATAAGACTTACCATTGGAAATAGACCTGGAAGTGTGGACTTACCATATGAAATGGACCTGAAAGTGTGCCTTGGTCTAATGGCCGGTATGCCAAAATAAGGGGGCATACCCTGGTTTTAAGAAATGATTATTCTGTAGAGAGAAATGAGATGAAATGAATGAAATGAAATAAATGCCTTGAAATGGGGATGGGAGGGTGGGTATCGCGCACAGGAAACCGACAAGCACCACAGGTGAGCGGGCTGCTTAAATACCCCCCGGGCTCCTCCCATAAATTCAGGCCACCATACTGGCCTTCCTACTTATGGTCGGAGCCCTATGTCCGATATGGACATAGATAACATTTATAGTTAAGATAAGACTTACCATTGGAAATAGACCTGGAAGTGTGGACTTACCATATGAAATGGACCTGAAAGTGTGCCTTGGTCTAATGGTCGGTATGCCAAAATAAGGGGGCAAAAACATTCAGGTAGGGTTATAATTTTTATTGGTTTTCAGTTATTTATTGAGCCAATTTGGAGAATGCCTGTGCCATCTCTGTTTGTGGATTGGGGATATACCGGGCGAAGCAGCCTGATTTCCACCTGCCTAGTCTTCTGATGATGTGGTCTGGAACCCCGTGGCGGGACGCTGCGGAGGCTGCTCCGATGTGAAAGGAGTGTCCGGAATAGTGACTAGGGTTAAGGTGAAGATTGCGGAGAAGTATCCTTATGTGTTTCACAAACTGAGAGGCGCTTAAGGGTTTAACTGGGAATGGTAAGAGGGGACTGCTGTCTGGTTGCTCAGGCAGGAGTGACAGGAGTCGGTTGAGTACAGCGACTGGACACCAGCTGTTGTTGGTTTTGTAGAGATGAATGTTCACTCCTGAGCCCGTTTGTTGGGTTTTAGAGACCTCGAGGTGCAGGATGAAATGGTCTTGGTATCGAAGCAAGTGCCTTCTGCATAGTACTTGGTCTGTGGGTTTGTTAGAGGTGAATTCGCCAGGTCGCAAGAACCCATAGTAAGCTAAATATATAGCTGCTTGTAAGACCGTGCTGGGGAGCAGACCGAATGGTGAAGTAGCCAGAATAGTTGACATGTCCCTAAAAATGGGGCCCGTAATGGGTAAGCGCTTGGAGCTGATGACTGGTTGTTGTTTCTGAATGCCCCTTAGGATGGCTCGTATAGCGTGTGACGAAAACAGTGAAGATTTCGTGGGGTCTTCAAGCGTCAAGAAATGTTGAATGCCGGCTAGGTATAGCCGAATGGTATTGTAGGATAAGGCCAGCTGCGAGTGACAGTGTGCAATGAAGGCCAGTACCTGTTTGAGATCTGTTGGTGTTTTACGGCAGGATGTGAGGAATTTATTGAATGCCTTCCAAGCTGTCTGGTAGGCTTTGAGTGTGTTGTGAGAGAGTGAATGATTGATGAGTTGCGTTGCTCTGTGTAGATGTTGAACTAGTCCAGGGTCAGTTGTGACCAGACTGGGATAGGGGCCGACATTGGTTCGGCATCGGGAACCTGTTCAAAAAAGGAGGTGTAATTAAAACGTGACAGTGCGTCGGCAGCTGAGTTGTATCTGCCGGGAATAAATGCACAGTGTATATTAAACTGACGCTGTAAAGACAGTTGTACCAATCTGCGCAGGAAGGACATGACTGCTAGGGACTTGGACCTGCCTCTGTTGATAATGTCTGCTGTGGCCTGGTTATCGGTGGTGAAGACTACGGTTTGTCCTGTCCAGTGGTGGCCCCAGAGCTGTGCAGCTGCCACTATGGGATAAAGTTCAAAGAGGGCAGATGTTTGAGTAAATCCGGGTATCAACAGTATCTGTTGAGGCCAGGGTCCTGAAAACCAATGATGGCCAAAAATTGCTGCGAAACCTGTGGAGGCTGCAGCGTCTGTCACTACCTGGGGTGACAGAGGCGAAACCGTGGGTATGAATAGGGATATGCCATTCCAGGCGGACAAGAATTTCTCCCACATAGATAGGTCCGCTATAGCTGCGGAGTCTAGTTTTAAGATCTGATCGGGGTCTTGAGTTTCTGGCAGGAATCTAAGCAGGCGTGATACAAAGGTGCGGCCTTGTGGAATAATTCGCATGGCAAAATTAAGCATTCCCAGGAGAGATTGCAACTGCTTTTTGGTACAGCTTTTGGTGTGTGTGAATTCGTGAAGGACCGCCCTAATGCGTGTTAGTTTGTCGAGGGAAAGACTGGCTTGCATAGCGCAGGTATCCAAGCTGACCCCGAGGAAGGTGATGATGTGTGCTGGGCCGTCGACTTTGTGCTCGGCGATGGGAACATTGAGGTTTCCAAATATCACTCTGAGTCTGTCGAGGTCTCCTGGTGGCTTGCTGGGAGGTTCTATTAGTAGGAAGTCATCCAGGTAATGGATGACTTCTTGGCATTGACCCTTGTGTAACAGTATCCAAACAAGGGACTGAGCGAACGTGTCGAAGAGCCACGGACTACTCTTCGAACCGAAGGTTAGTTTTGTGGCAAAATAATATGCCTCCTTCCACTTGATGCCATGCCAGCACCAGAGGGATGGATGGATGGGCAGGAGTTTGAAGGCATCCGAGATGTCGGCTTTGGAGAGCCAGGCACCTGTACCTGCTTTGATGATTGCTTGTATTGCCATGTCGACGGAGGAATATTTTAGGGAAAACTCTTCGGAGGGGATCAGGGAATTGAGACTGGGGATGTGGGAAGAATGAGGCGCAGACAGGTCGTACACCAAACGCAATTTATTCGTGAACTTGCCCTTGACAAGCCCAATAGGGCTGACTCTCCATGTGCTAAAGGGGGGCAAGTGAAGGGGCCTATCACGTACTCTCGATCTACCTCTGTTTGTAAGAGCTGATCTATGGCTTGTTCGTCAATGGCTGCTGAACGAAGATTGGCACATTCGTGAGTACAGTGGGGTAGTGAAATGAGGCCGGTGTGAAAGCCTACTGTGAAGCCTTGGATAAGGTAGGTGGTCAGGGAAGGGGTGGGATGTGAGGTGAGGTACAGTCCTAACCACAAGAGGTTGATCCGGCTTAGTCATGCCCTCTTGTGTTGTTTGACTTCACACAAGTTCCTTGGGTGTGCTCTTTGGCATAAGGTGCAGATGTGGAGTAGGCGGCACTGGCTGAAGTTGCAGGACCCGTAGTTGTAGTTATTACAAATGGCTGCCCCTCCCATGGTTCGGACTGGACGTCCGAATTTGTCCACCTGAGGCGTTGGTTCAGGGGGCGACTGACCCTGAATTGCACCCGAGGTAGAGGGAAACTCGAAGGGCCGTCTGGTCGCTGCATTGGCGCACCAGGTGGCAGTGTGGGTGGAGGACTGACAAATCGCACACAGAGGTGAGCGTAAGCCGGCAAAGTGGCGGCAGAAGAGCTCTGTGTCCATGAGACTCCAATTTGTCGTAGTCTGGAACTGTGTGAGTCTGGCGGCGGCCTTAGCGGAAAAGGAACGGTGGTAGTCATAAAATGCGAATCCTCCATACTTGTAGCCCAAGTCTACCACTGTATGGAGATACAAGTCCAGCTCTTCCCGTCTGCTGGGGGTGGCTGAGCATAGGACGTCTCTGAGCATGCCAAAGGCCAGGGTAAATTCTGGGACCGATAATTTGCGGTTCAATCTGGGGTCTTTGGCTTTAAGGACCACCGATATGTCACCCCAGGAGTAGGCCTTATTTTCTGCCAGGTCGTGTACGGAAATAAGGAGAGAGGCCAGGTTGATGTCCCTGCCGTCCAAAATGTCCTTCCTGGTACTGGTTGGGACCAAATGGGAGGGGTAGACAATGGGGCTCCAGCCTGCAGGAAGGGGTGTCAAGGTTTGGGTCGCGGTTGGGTCGGGGACAGCCGTGGCCGGTCGAGCCTCCAGGACTGCCACCCTGGTTTGGACGTCTGTAACTGAGGTCGACAAGGATGACACCATCGTGTGTAATTGTGAGATAGCTGATGATATTGACTGAAGGGATGCCTGTTGGGTACTGGGTCCTGCTGCTGGTGGGAGAAAGAGGAGTTTGAAGAGCTCGCCTTTCCTCGCTGTGGCGGGGAAGGGCACACCTCTGCGTCTGAGCTCTGCCGTCAGTTTGGGGATAGTCCATGCCCTGAGGGACTGCACGCTGCCGCTCTCTGAGACCAGGGAAGGTGACAGAGGGGCCGTGAAGTCTTCGCTGCCGGCCTGAGACATAGTTGATCTGGTGAGGATCTCCTGTCTTGAGCTTTTATTTTTCAGTTGACTGTAACCTATTGGGGGTGACATGAATTTCAAGTTTTTTCTTTGATCCCCTGAGTCATACTTACCCGATTTATCCTCCCATTCTTCTTTTTTTTTTTTTTTTTACCTGGGGAGATATCGTCCAACCTGGTGCAAGGTGGACCTACTGAACTTTGACTGACCTAGAGAAAATGAAAGGTGATAATTCGTGAAGGGATTGCTAACTAACTTGAAGCTACGATTCGTATGGTGCTTACAATCTTGTGACAATGAAATGATTCGAAATGTTTGCCTTGATTTATGAAATGAATGAACTGCATGACAAAGGTCCGGCCTGGTCGTGTCGTGACTGATGCGACCGTGAACCGGGCTCTGGAGCATGTACTGAAATGAGGCAACTGAAGAAACATTGGTGCACACCGGGACGAATCGGTGCTTGTTTGATGCATCTGGATTCGAATCGGAGCGCAGCATGAAATGAAATGAGAGAGATGTTTACCTTGACCGAGGCTCGAATTGGTTGTGCCGTGTTTTGCGACTGGCAACCAACCGAGCTCTGGTATAGGTATGGATACGGCCGAATCAACTGGATTCGAATCGGAGCGCGGTATGTGACTGAAATGAGAAATGATTTTGAAATGGTTTGAAATGATAGAAATGTGTCTAGAAATGTTCAGAAATGAGAAATGATAGGTATCAAACTGACGTGGTTTGATAAGATTGTGAACTGCGAATCGCTATAGCTGTCTGCTGACTCATGTTTTTAGTCAGTTTTAGGCATGCCTGAAATGAAGCGACGCACGCGTCGCGGTGGTTTCCTTAACTAACACGAAATGGTTACATAACGATAGTGCGAGTGATATACATAGCGGTTACGTACGTAAAAGTTGCGGGTGCTTCGTAAGTTTGATATCACGGTTTAGTGACATGATATCTAACAGTTCGTAAAAACAAAAGTCCGACGGGACCCTACCTGCGACAGCCAAGCCAGACGCGTGGTACGAACGATACGGATCGGTAAACACTGACACTCTCGAGCACGAAATAGCAAATGCGGGAACTTCGCGAGACAACAACTTGCGGACGTTTGGTATTCGGATAGTCGGCCTAGTGACGTAACGGATCGCGCACAGGAAACCGACAAGCACCACAGGTGAGCGGGCTGCTTAAATACCCCCCGGGCTCCTCCCATAAATTCAGGCCACCATACTGGCCTTCCTACATATATATATATATATATATATATATATAAATGAAAATTTATTTTTTCTCTTTTTCTGTGTTTGAAAAAATAAAATATAGAATTAAAAAAAAAATTGTATTCATTGGATTTATGGGGATGTAGCCATCAGATTTATAAGTTGTAGGATATTGATCCGCATGACCAGGAAGTTAAGTCAGGTCTGTGTAACTCTGCTATCATTCTATATTACACTGCTCTGGCTCCAACCAATGTCACTTCTCTACAAATAATGGCTTTACTGCTTAGTTCATATAATGTTATAATATATGCATATACTGGTGAATGTTATATATTCTTGCATTATATACACTATATTAACAAAAGTATATATATATTAACAAAAGTCCGTAGGGTTCAATATTGAGTTGGCCACCTTTTACAGCTATAACGGCTTCAACTCTTCTGGGAAGGCTGTCCACAAAGTTTAGGAGTGTGTCTATGGGAATGTTTGACCATTCTTCCAGAAGCGCATTTGTGGGGTCAGGCACTGATGTGGACAAGAAGGCCAGGCTCGCAGTCTCTGCTCTAATTCATTCCAAATTTGTTCTATCGGGTTGAGGTGAGGACTCTGTGCAGGCCAGTCAAGTTCCTCCACCCCAAACTCGCTCATCCATATTTTAATGGATCCTGTTTGCGCTCTGGTGCGCAGTCATGTCGGAACAGGAAGGGGCCATCCCCAAACTGTTCCCACTAAGTTGGGAGCATGAAATTGTCCAAGATGTCTTGGTATGCTGATGCCTTAAGAGTTCCCGTCACTGGAACTATGGAGCCAAGCCCAACCCCTGAAATATAACCCTACACCATAATCCCCCTCCACAAAATTATTTGGACCAATGCAAAAAGTAAGGTCCATAATGACATGGATGAGTGACAGAGTCCTGACCTCAACCCGATAGAACACCTTTGGGATGAATTAGAGCGGAGACTGCAAGCCAGGCCTTCTCATTCACATCAGTGCACAACCTCACAAATGTGCTTATGGAAGAATGGTCAAACATTCCCATAGATACACTACTAAACCTTGTGTGGACGGCCTTCCCAGAGGAGTTGAAGCTGTTGTAGCTGCAAAGGGTGGGCCAACTCAATATTGAACCCTACGGACTAAGACTAGCATGTCATTAAAGTTCATGTTCGCGTAAAGGCAGGCGTGCTAATAGTTTTGGTAATATAGTGTATATGCTAATGCTTCATATATAACTTAGTAGCACTTACTTGCGCCTGTAGATTTTTATATAGATTGGAGTTCCATTTTAAGCCACTAAACCAGCAACAAAGTATATCTATCGGTGGGCATGAACACCATCAAAAATCAATTTTTGAGTACTGTTGTGTAGTTTTTCATATTTTAAGCAGTCGATACATTTACATATAGCATTTTACCATGCTGGGACTTAGTCATTAAAAGCTAAGAAAAGCAAATGACAATAAGATTATCTTTCATGCTATTATAAACCAGCTAGACTTCACCTTTCTTTTTTGGAAATATTAATTCGATTTTTTCAATAGCAGCAGCAACTTTACTTCTGTGTTCCATTTATAACTGGTCCCAATTTAATTGCTCGCTGGCTCATTTTAGCTTTCTAAAGTACCTTGCATATAGCCTTCTCCTTCCAGGAATCATTGTGCAAATACCAGGTTACATTGCTAGCACATGCTTATTTTAGCCAGCTATGTGGGAACTGGCACATTGTTGAAATCATCAAATTTACTTGTCAAGGATCCTTCCGTATTAGCCTTTAATAACACAGGAACATGAAACAGCATCTTCAGTGAAAGTTAAACATCTTGTGTGTGCTGAGTGCATATCATGTGACCAGAAGGAGGGTCTGGAGCCAAGGATTTGCTAACCCTTATGCCGCGTACACACGGTCCTACTTTTCGTCTACAAAAGTCCAACGGACGCTGATGGACTAAAGCTGGCTGGTAATCCGATCGTGTGTGGGCTTCTCCGGACTTTCAACCGACTTTTTTAGCCTCAAATCCGACGTACTTTAGATTTGAAACATGCTTTAAAACTTTACTTCGTAACTACGACGGACCCCGAAATCCGCTCGTCTGTGTGCTAGTCCGACGGACAAAAAGCCACGCTAGGGCACCTATTGGCTACTGGCTATGAACTTCCTTATTTTAGTCCGGTGTACGTCATCACGTACGAATCCGACCGACTTTTGTGTGGTCGTGTGTAGGCAAGTCCGGTCGTTAGAAAGTAGGCCGCAAGTCCGCCGCAAGTCCACCGAAAGTCTGCCGGAAGTCTGTCGGAAAGGCTGTCCGACTTTTGTAGACGAAAAGTACGACCGTGTGTACGCGGCATTACAGTTATAAATGTCAAGGACCTTTTCTTAGGAAGCAACCAAGCTTCATAACAGATATTGCATGGATAAAACAGGAGAGAAAACATAGGCAATCTTCATTGCCTATAACAAACACTGACAAAATGATCAGGTCTCAGAGCTAGCTAGTAAAAACCATAGACCCCCACACTGGCTCTTTAAGATAAACTTTGACTTAGTAATACGGTAACTTCTGTAGCAGTATCTAAGTATGATATTGCAGGCTTTTGTCTTATTTTTCTTACAGTTCTACAGTCTGCCTGAGGATAAATCAGTATGGAATTTTTATGCAGAAAGCACAATGAAACTGCGGAGTGTTTTATTTTTGTAAGAAATAAAACTGAAGTGAGATACCAAATGTAATACCTTACTGAGTCAAATAACTAAAATAGCTTACAGTAATTCTTTGAATTAGTCATTGAAAACATTTAAAGCACAAGGCACCTTCATCAGGCTGAATAGCAAAGGTAAATCAGTGGGTATTGTAGCATAAATGGCGTATAGAAGGCTAAGAGCCCTTTCACACTGGGGCGGTTTGCAGGCGTTATTGCTCTAAAAATACCGCCTGCAAACCGACCCAAAACAGCCTCTACTGTTTGTTCAGTGTGAAAGCCCGAGGGCTTTCACACTGAAGCGGTGCGCTGGCAGGAGAAGAAAAAAATCTCCTGCAAGCCGCATCTTTGGAGCGGTGAAGGAGCGGTGTATTCATTGCTCCTAAACCGCTCCTGCCCATTGAAATCAATGGGGCAGCGCGGCTATACCGCAGCAATACCGTGGCTATAGCCGCGCTATGCGAGCGGTTTTAACCCTTTTTCGACCGCCAGCGGTGGTTAATACCGCACCGCTAGCGGCCGAATACCGCCACAAAAATGACGGTAAAACAGCGCTAAAAATATCGCTGTTTTACCGCCGACGCCCCCACCGCCCCAGTGTGAAAGGGGCCTTAGAATGGAAATGAAATGTTCTGTTGATCCATTTCAACATAGTGCACTTTATTTGTTATGGATATATGCTCTGCAAGCATGTTAATGTAGTCTCACAAAGGAAATGTGCAAGGACTGCGAATGCATATGTCACAGCTCTATGTCATTTCCAGTGTAAAATATGGTCCCATCCATTGACTACCAAACATACAACCCCAATTCAAGACATGTGAATGTTATACAGCAGCAGTCACTCCTTTCTCCTCCAAGCAAAAAACCAACCCCCTCCCTCTCACCCCAGAAAATGTCTCCCATTCCAGCAATGATTTCTCATGCAAAACCTCAGAAGCACAGTAACCCTGGGTGTGGAGTCAGGGCAAGTGCTCCCACAACCTCCCATTCCAGTGCTCTCAGACATTATTATACAACACATCAGAGCCACAAAGGAGTGTAGGAAGGGGGAAGGGGGGCAGGCATATATAACGCTGGTAAGGGGCAGGCATATTACCACTGTGTGGGTGCTCTTGCAAAGCAACAGACAACTCAACCCGCTCATTTTCAGGGACCCCCACGTAGCAGTACCTGTGATGTGGGCATCACTGACCTTGGGCACTTGCTCCCTACCACGCATACAGTATATATAGCAAATATATAACTATATATAATGGTTGCAAAGACCAAGCTAAATCTATGTGAGATGGGTTGCAAAACTAACATAGTTTGCTGTTAAGGCTTACATGAACAAGATTCACCAACACATACAAAAATAACCCTTGTCTTGGAGTATATTATGGGACACAGGATAGGAGATTGACAAAAAGGTGCTGTAGAGACAGCCTAGTATAACCCCTACCCATTCCAAGCTTGCCTATGTTTTTTAGCAACCAAAATAGGAGTTGATCATAATAAAACAGAGGAGAGGGGGCTGTGTCTTGATGTGTACTCTTAAGAATAGGATTTTATGGCAAGTAAAAAACCCTTAATGTAAAGTAATATTCAAACACTGCTCATGGTCTGCCTACCCAGTACATGAGCCCCCAATCCATACCATATGGTGCAGGTCTGGTTTGCAGCCATAGGTACTTAAATATGTGTAAGGAGGTTGACTGCACTCCAATAGGTAGGTAAAGTCCAATAAAATGAATTGCAAATAATCCATATTCCAAAACATCACAGCTCAAAACAGGCAGGGAACCTAGATGTTAGTGCGTTTCATGCAAGAAATGCGTTAACATCTATGCTCCCTGCCTCTTTTAACCTGTATTGTTTTGGATTATGGATTATTTGCAATAAAATTTATAGGACTTTCCATCCATTGGAGTGTGGTCAACCTCTTTACACATATTCCAGTAAAAAAAACTGTATTACAGGACACAGAGGGGTAGTTTTACTATAGCGCGAATATGCGAATGCCAGAATAAATACTCTCAAAATAGGAAAATTTTATTTACTATAGCGCTCAGGAAAAATATGCTCCCAAAATCAAATTCGCTATAGCTCCCAGACAACGGAGACTGTCCAAATCATTACTCTTGCTGGAAACACGGGAATTGCACATGGAAATAATGTTTAGAGCATGATATGATAGCCTAAATGGTACTTAAATATGTGGTATATTCTTTAAAGATAATCTGCTTTTTAACTTCTCAAAAAAGTGATATATAAACTGAAATATCATTGAAAGTCTGAGAAGAGATAAATTCCCCCTCTCTTTACAACTATGTACCAGCACAAGTGCGCATGCTCAGACATGCAAAATAAATACTCTCATTTTAACTCCCATTCATTTTTTATCAAGAGCTTTAGTAAATTTGCAAATTAGCGCTTGGCTAAAATGCTTTTGAGCGCGAAAATTTGGTCTATATAGCCAAATGCAAGTTTCAACCATTGATTATAATGGTACAATTGTCACTTCCCCAAAAAATTACATTTTAATTTTGAGATGAACTGTTTATTTCTCTAAAATAAATTGTCCTTGCAACAATGTTGCTTCTTCCTCATATTTTTTGTTTTTAAGAATGCTAGTAATGTGTAATGTTTTCATGTTTTTTCTCTGTCTCTCTCACTTGTTGCTGTCCATCTCACAAAAATCTTTACCGAAACTCCCACAGGTGTCTTCATAAACCACAAACAATACCATTGCTGATGCAAATTTTAAATGAGACACAATTTTGTGTGTTGTTTAGAATTTCCAAATGATCATAATTTTCCCCCAAAAAATGTGATACGTGTACCAACATCAGAAATCAAAATGTCATTCCCAAATTTCAGACATCACTATTGTACACTCACACACCGAGAACCACCAAATATCACAGAATAAATTAAGAAGCACAACTCCTGACTGATGTCATTCCACCCCCTATAGGTATATGTCCAAAGAAATGCAGTATTTATGTGTATTTAAGTGTAGGAGGGTTCCATCACCATTGTAAATCGTGCCATATGTTTACCATGGGCAAGGACAATCAGCCTTAACATTTCCTAACCAGCACTAATTGCAGCCTTTTACCAAGCAAAAACCAATAAAATGACATTGGTTTCTCTAGCAACATGCTGACAGTATTCAGCCATAACCAGCCTTCAAAACAGGTGGCATATGCCAGAAACAGGTTGTTCAATGGCTCTCTGGCCATCCATAGTACATCTGCATTGATTAACTTATTGCACCCCTGGGACTTAAGACTGTTTCACACCACAGAGATGCAGCCTCCATTCATGTGGCAGCACAGTGGCTAATGGGTTAGCACTTCCACCTAGCAGCACTGGGCACGATGGTTTGAATCCCAAACTTGCCAGTTCGTGTAGAGATGTTGTCTGTTTTCCCTATGTTGTTAAACATAACTCCTGACTCAGGTACTTACATAAATTATGTCTAAATGCAGTATTTATGTGTAGGAGGGTTCCCCCACCATTGCAAATCATGTCATGCGTTTTCCATGGGCAAGGACAATAATCAAATCAACCTAAAGATTTCCCCACCAGCACTAATTGCAGCCTCAAAGACCAACAAAATTACAGCTGTTTCTCTAGCAGCATGCTGACAGTAATTAGCCCTACCCAGCCTTAAAAACAGATGGCATATGCCAGAAACAGGTTGTTGTGGAAGGCAGTGGCCTTCCACAGTACATCTCCATTGCTTAACTTATTGCACCCCTGGGAGTTAGGACTGTTTGACAGAGATGCACCCTTCATCGATGCGGAAGCACAGGGGCTAACTGGTTAGCACTTCTGCTTAGCAGCACTGAGGTTGTTGGTTCAAATCCCAATCCGGCTACCTGACTAAAGGTTTGTATGTTCTTCTTCTGTTGTGGTGTTAAAGTTTCTTTTTAACCAGTGATTACATTTTTGACGAGTTTCACATAATGAAAACCCAAGAAATAACATTATAAATCAAGCAAGCGTGGGTTTGCACCAAATCTAACTGTGGTGTTTTGGGCCAGGTATGGATGTATAAGTCTGGTGTGATCCTGCACGCATATTTGAATGTTGTATGCTGATAATGTGTCCTGAAGAATGATTTTAGGGAGCTAAATTGAGGAAAAGGACCCCCATGTTTAACAGAGGACAGAATTAAAATTAGACTTGTAATTGCCAGACCATTGTTCCTAATTTTTACCAACAGTCTACTGACTGGAATGGTACCAGCTGATTGAAGAAAAGCCAATGTAGCACCAATATTTAAAAAGGGCCCAAAATACATCCCTGGGAATTACAGATCAGTTAGCCTAACATCAATAGTATGTAAACTCTTGGAGGGGATGATAAGGGACTGTATACAAAATTTTAATGAGAACGGTATCGTGAGCAGTAATCAGCATGGATTCATGAAGAATCGTTCTTGCCAAACCATCTACTAACCTTCTATGAGGAGGTGAGTTGCCAGCTAGATAAAGGAAGGCCCGTAGACGTGGTGTATCTGGATTTTGCAATTGCATTTGACACAGTTCCCAACAAACATTTACTGTACAAAAAATGTCCATTGGCATGGACCATAGGGTGAGTACATGGATTGATAACTGGCTACAAGGGTGAGTTCAGAGGGTGGTTATAAATGGGGAGTACTCAGAATGGTCAGGGGTGGGTAGTGGGGTCCCTCAGGGTTCTGTGCTGGGACCAATCCTATTTAATTTGTTCATAATCGACTGCTGCTGCCCTCTAGAGGAGGACAGCTATATATACACAATGGAGAGCCTGTGGGTGTGGGTGTGGCTGTGGAACTGGAACTTCCAGCAGACCAATCAGTAAACAATAAATTATTAAGGGGCAAGGTAAAGCAGGGGTTAACAGTCTCAAATTGACAAAAAATAAAAAAAAATACATATAGAATTAAAATAATAATAATAGTAATAATAATAATAATAATAATAATAATAATAATAATAATAATATATGTATATATATAAGAAAAATATAAAATAAAATAAAATTGAAAAAAAATACTAACCAACCTAGTGATGTCAAGCTCTTATGGAAAAAGAAGAAAACTTATTCCCGAGATTGCTTGAGTGACAAGTTGCAGAATCCACCAGGCTAGTGGAGCAGAAAACAGATTCTCAATTATGAGAACCTTCAGGAAAGACAGAGAGTCAGACTGATGTAAGGAAGCTGTAGCCAACACCAACAGCATGTACCATATACAGACAATAGAGGGAAATATCCTTAGAATATTTCAGAGAAGAGAGACCTTAGAACAATACCATAATTAAGGTGAATAGGAGAAACCACCTTGCAAAAGAAAGTGGCTTTGGGTCTCAAAACAATCTTATCCTTGCGTAGCACAAGTAAGGCTTTCTTAAAGGTGTGTCTGTACCATCTGCCTGATTGTCCTGTATTTCTGATGATCCTGTTTTTACAATAAAGAAGAATTTTCAAATTTATCC
Organism: Lithobates septentrionalis; assembly: GCA_037952835.1. Classification (NCBI taxonomy): domain Eukaryota; kingdom Metazoa; phylum Chordata; class Amphibia; order Anura; family Ranidae; genus Lithobates; species Lithobates septentrionalis. Next base: position 3,342,140 of record JBBDGP010001928.1, on the reverse strand, counting down.
AGTGTGCGGCATCCAGATTCTCTTGTTCCAAACCTTGCTTCAATTTGCAATTAGCCAGCACCTGGGACTCCCCTCCTCTGAAGGATCTGCTAAACACACACCTGGAAGCAAGTCTACCTGAGCGGTGAACCACCTTCCCTATACAAAGAAGTCATCCCACTGAGTATTTTTGGAGATGACAATTTTTGACCCCACACCGAAAGAAGTATGCCTCCCCAGAGTGATGGAATACTTTGCAGGAAGTCAGTTTCCTAGCTTTCAAGAGCATAGAATTAACCAAATCCAACCATCCAAGCCATTAAAGGCACCAACTGAGAAGCAGGGAGGCAAATTGTTCCTGGGACAAAAGATCTAAACGATCTGGAAGGGCACACATTTTGACAAGGTCTGAGTACCACATCTTCCAGGACTGGTTGGGTGTAGTCACCAGAATGCCCTGCATCTGGATCCTAGAGAGTAAATGAGAACAACGTTTTAGAGGGTGGAAAGCATAGATGATTTTGAACTAATCCCATGAAATCAACAGAACATCTACTGCTAGGACTAGAGGGTTCCTGGACCTGGAGAAAAACATGGTCAGATTGTTGTTGAACCTGGAAGCCAGGAAGTCCATGACCAGTGTCTCTCATGTGTGAAATGGGTCTTCAGGGTGTTCAAGAGACCACTTTCGGGGGTCCAGACATTGATGACTGAAGAAGTCTGCCTGCTAAATGTCCACACCTGGAATGTAAAGTTCCATCCAGGCCAGAGTTTGGTCAACTTCTCTGTGAGCTGCGAAACCTCTTGATCCTTCATGGTGGTTGATGTATGATATTACTGTGGCATTGTCTGAAGGAATCTCAGTCAGATAATGTTGTAGTCGACAGGTCAAGCATTGCAGGGGCAACCAAATCACTCTGGGCTCCAGAATATTCATTGGGGGATGAGCATCCTCCAGCAACCAAGTCCCTTGTACAAAGTGAGTGTTCAGGACTTCTCTCTAGCCTGTACAGCTCCCTGTTGGAAGAACCTTCCAGACCAATGGCAGAAATGTTTCTCCTGACTTCAGCACTGGACTCATGCCAGGGCAAGCCTAGTTTTGCAGGTCAGGCAGTGATAGTCCAGAGACCGAGCCATCCTGTTCAGTGCAACCAACAGTCTGGAGTAAAATTCAGCAGATAAAACTGCCCTGCCACCATTAAGCTCAGGAACCCCATACAAAAGTGGAGGGTCAGTTGGCTACTAGAATGCAGAGTCCAAACATGGAAGGAGAAGGTCTGGAATTTGTCCAGAGTAAGGAAATCCTTAGGAAAGGATTATATCCAGGATTGATCCCAGATACTCCAAGTGAGAAGATCCAGTTCCAGCACTGACTTATGAAGGTTAAGCACCTCAACCTCAATTAGAAGATAGAAACTGTGCTGACTGTATTCTTAAAATGAGTTCATTTAGATATCCCCCTAAGGGAATCCTTTGATCAAGACAAGAACAGAGGCTAGCACCTTGATGAAGACCCTAAGTGCAGTGGACAGACCAAAGGGAAGGGTGAAACATTGATAATGCTGTGAGCACACATTAAAATGTATGTAGCCTTGATGCACTGGGAAAATGGAGACATGCAAGTAGGCATCCACAGAGCCCAGAAGGTCCCCTGGATGGAGAGAAACAATGACAGACCTGGCAAATTCCAAGCAGAACTTTTGCACCCGGAGGGGGAACAAAGGCAAGAAAGGTTATGTCCCTCTGCGAGAGGAGCTGCTCAAGAGCAGGGTGGAGGTCTGCCAATCTTTGTAGGGATGTAAGCAAGTTTAACAACAAACTGGAGTTTAGTTAGAGACAGAAATACCAGCTAGTTGCCTCTGGACACCATGTTCTGGACCTTAAATGTCAGAAACATCTCGGGCCCAGATGACCACAAAGGTAAATAGATAAGTAGGGGCATCCCCTAATTGAGAGGAGGATGTGTTTATGGATTTGGTGGATTTGGAAGCCCAGGACTTATGGCAGAACTGAGTTCCAGGATTCACTTTGGACTTGAAAAACTTTTGGACTTTGAAAACCAGGAGAAATAAAGGGGACTCTTATTCAAAAGAAGAATGCTGCATCTGTCCTCCACCAGCTCCGCCAGCTCTAACTGAGCAATCAAACAACACAGATCGCTCGGTTCTCAAGTTGAGCTGGTGACCTTTCTCGTTGAGAGTCTGATCCATGTGCCCTGTCCAGGCATGTAGGCAGATCCCAATTTCATTGTCACAAACTTGCCTGAGCCTGGACCAGCTCAGTGATGTCAGAAGACAGCGGGCTTCAAAACGATCTGCACTCCTGTGACCCACAGGAGAAGCACTTCTCCTTTAGCTTCTTTACAATAATACTGATAAAATGTACAGTAAAGGAAAGGAAATTTTCTTTATATAACAAACCATATATATATATATATATATATATATATATATATATATATATATATATATATATATATATTTAAAGCCTACAGACAGTAAAACAAGTTGATGTGTAATCCAAGTGTAATAGCTAATCTGCCTTTTAAATGTGAATCTCTTCTGAGACTTATTTATTCTTGGATGACATCTGTGCTGACCAATGACTGCTAGGCCATTGCAAGCATTTTGAGGAAAAGCCCTCTGGGGCTCTGTAGTGGAGGTTAAAGTGTCTTGCCTGTTACACCAGCTGGCATGGGCTGCAGAAGATGGCATGTACAATTGCTCTATGCAGTGGGGACTGGGGGCGTGGAGACTGTATTGAGAGTTAGTTCACTTTTTCATTTTTTATGAAAAGGTAAACTTAAACATTAAGGCTGGGTTCACAATAGAGATCACAGCGGCTCACAGCAGGAGATCGTGGGTCTCTATTCACTGTTTCAGGTCGGATTTCAGCCCAAATTTTGGGCTGAATTCGGATCGGAAACGGACCAAAAGACGCTCAGGGCTCCTGTGCAATTCACACCGGAGCCGCTGCGAATATGTGTGAACTAGCTCCATAGAGAGCCGGTCACAATCTCCTGCTATGCGAATTGGATGCGGCGAACCCTGCATCCAATTTGCAATAGTGTGAACCCAGCTTAACTCAAGAAGAAAATCTGGTCTCCTAGGAAGTAAAGGCCAATTGCTGTACTTGATCTAGAATTCAAGTAATTCTAACAGAGTGAATAGATTCCTTGGAGTCCTGGTCCAAAAAGATCAAGTTAGCTACATTCCCTCCTGACAGATCTTTCACAATCTATGTAAAATATTAAACTTAATCCCTGCAGCCATCTAGACAGTAATCTTTCAGTATATTTTGGGTGTATTCTTTGTATCTTGGGTTAATAAACATCACTGGGGCTCCAATCATGTCATTTTGAAATACAAATCTGGTAAAGATGTACATAAAGTAAGAGACAATTACCAAAATGTGCTTCAAAAGTTTTAGGAGAGGCGATTTCCTTGTTACCTGAAAGGGCTTTCGTATGCATTTCTTTATCACAATATCAACATTGTGGTTTTAAACTGACGAATAAATCACAACTTCAATACATTGCAGTAATTATAATTCTTAAAATATAACCAAAGGCAAAACTTTTTTCCGTTTTGGATAGAGTGGAGAGGGATTAGAACACCTGTCAGGTTTTAATTGCTACCCTGTTTCCCCGAAAATAAGACCTAGCGTTATTGTCAGTTATGGCTGCAATATAAGCCCTACCCCCCAAATAAGCCCTACCCTGTTTCCCTGAAAATAAGCCTTACCCTGAAAATAATACCTACAAGGACTTTAACTAGGGCTTATTTGGAGGGTAGAGCTTATATTGCAGCCATCACCGACAATCACGCTAGGTCTTATTTTCGAGGAAACAGGGTACCTGTGCACCCGTTAGGGAGATTCATCCTCTCTATTTGTCCCGTTTACCATTATTTTTACCATTATTATTAAAAGGTAAAGTAAAAGAAAACTCCATATTTTGGGTTTTCCCAGAAAAGTAATAGAGAGGAAATATTCCAATTGTTTTGGTAACCTGGGGGTCCCAAAGAGTTTTCTTTAATTTGCAGGGATTTTCTTTCACTTCCTGTTTGGCTTTAGGGAAGAAAGTGAAGGGAAATCTCCCCAATAGGGCAATGCTACGAAAAAATAAACCTTACAGGGATTATAAGCATCCCTTACTCAGTCTAAAATGAAAAAAAAAATTGCCTATAGTTCTACTTTAACCACTTGCTTATTAGGCACTTAAACCCCCCTCCTATCCAGACCAATTTTCAGCTTTCAGTGCTCTCACACTTTGAATGACAATTACTCAGTCATGCAACACTGTACCCAAATGATTTTTTTGGGCTTTTTTTCATACAAATAGAGCTTTATTTTGGTGGTATTTGATCACTTCTGGGTTTTTTATTTTTTGCGCTATAAATGAAAAAAGACCGAAAAATTTGAAAAAAAACAAATTTTTCCTAATTTCTGTGATAAAATTTTGCAAATTCGTAATTTTTCTTCATAAATTTTGGCCACAATTTATACTGCTACATATCTTTGGTAAAAATAACCAAAAATTTGTGGAAATTATTTGGTCTGTGTGAAAGTTTTAGAGTCTACAAGCTATGGTGCAAATCATAACAAAATTATCACATCTGATGTACTGAGGCCTATCTCATTTCCAGAGACCCTAACAAGCCAGGAAAGTACAAATACCCCCCAAATAACCCCTTTTTGGAAAGTAGACATTTCAATGTATTTAGTTAGAGGCATGGTGAGTTATTTGAAGTTGTATTTTTTCCCACAATTCTTTGCAAAATTGAGATTTTTTTTCCCCACAAAATTGTCATTGTAATAGCTTATTTCTCTCACATGGCATGTGTATACCACAAATGACACCCCAAAATACATTCTGCTACTCCTCCTGAGTATTACGATACCACATGTGTGGGACTTTTTCACTGCCTGGCCACATACAGAGGCCCAACATGCATGGAGCACCATCAGGTGTTCTAGGAGCATAAATTACACATCACATTTCTCAACCACCTATTACACTTTTGAAGGCCCTGGAGCACCAGGACAATGGAAACACCCACAAAATGACCCCATTTTGGAAAGCTAACACCCCAACGTATAATCTATGAGGCATAATGAGTCTTTTGAAAGGTTTATTTTTTTCCAGAAGTTTTTTGGAAAATGTGGAAAAAAATGAAAACGTATTTTTTTTTACACAAAGTTGTCGGTTTATAAGATATTTCCAACACATAGCATTTAGATAGCAAAAATGACACCCCAAAATACATTCTGCTACTCCTCCTGAGTATTACGATACCACATGTGTGGGTCTTTTTCACTGCCTGGCCACATACAGAGGCCCAACATGCATGGAGCACCATCAGGTGTTCTAGGAGCATAAATTACACATCACATTTCTCAACCACCTATTACACTTTTGAAGGCCCTGGAGTACCAGGACGATGGAAACACCCACAAAATGACCCCATTTTGGAAAGCTAACACCCCAACGTATAATCTATGAGGCATAATGAGTCTTTTGAATGGTTTATTTTTTTCCAGAAGTTTTTGGAAAATGTGGAAAAAAATGAAAACGCATTTTTTTTTTACACAAAGTTGTCGGTTTATAAGATATTTTCAACACATAACATTTAGATAGCAAAAATGACACCCCAAAATACATTCTACTACTCCTTCTGAGTATTATGATACCACATGTGTGGGACTTTTTCACTGCCTGGCCACATACAGAGGCCCAACATGCATGGAGCACCATCAGGTGTTCTAGGAGCATAAATTACACATCACATTTCTCAACCACCTATTACACTTCTGAAGGCCCTGGAGCACCAGGACAATGGAAACACCCACAAAATGACCCCATTTTGGAAAGCTAACACCCCAACGTATAATCTATGAGGCATAATGAGTCTTTTGAATGGTTTATTTTTTTCCAGAAGTTTTTGGAAAATGTGGAAAAAAATGAAAACGCATTTTTTTTTACACAAAGTTTGTCCGTTTATAAGATATTTTCAACACATAGCATTTAGATAGCAAAAATGACACCCCAAAATACATTCTGCTACTCCTCTTGAGTATTACGATACCACATGTGTGAGACTTTTTTACTGCCTGGCCACATACAGAGGCCCAACATGCATGAAGCACCATCAGGTGTTCTAGGAGCATAAATTACACATCACATTTCTCAACCACCTATTGCACTTTTGAAGGCCCTGGAGCACCAGGACAATGGAAACACCCACAAAATGACCCCATTTTGGAAAGCTAACACCCCAACGTATAATCTATGAGGCATAATGAGTCTTTTGAACGGTTCATTTTTTTCCAGAAGTTTTTGAAAAATGTGGAAAAAAAATGAAAACGCATTTTTTTTTACACAAAGTTGTTGCCTGTTTATAAGATATTTCCAACACATAGCATTTGGATAGCAAAAATGACACCCCAAAATACATTCTGCTACTCCTCCTGAGTATGGCGATACCACATGTGTGAGACTTCTACACAGCCTGGCCACATACAGAGATCCAACATGCAAGGAACACCGTCAGGTGTTCCAGGGACACATAGCATGCACATACCAAGAATTACACCCCAAAATACATTATGCTGAGCAAAGCGTAAACAAAAAAGATTACCTGTGGTTGTAGTAGCGCAGTTGTACACAGGAGGATAGCACTGGTCCAGGCAGCAGGCAGGGACTTGGTCAGCAGCGGCGAACACAATTGTCCAGGCAGCAGGCAGGGTTACTGTCCATATAAAGTCCAGGGTCAGTGCAGGCAGAGATATTGTCCGCAGTGCCAAAAATATTGGTCCTGGTAGTAGGCAGGTCCATGTGGTGTGGTCAGTGCAACAGGCAGAGGCATGACGGCAGTAAGTCCTACAGGCAGAAGTAGGGCCTCGTTCAGGACAGAATGGGGACAGGGGTAGAGGCTTCTCCCACCCAAATCTCTTTGAAGCCTCCGAGTCTCCAGACCCTAATGTAGGATTGAGAAAACAAAAAAAAATAGTTTTCTTCATCCAGAAAAACAATTCTGGAGCCCCTCACATATGTGAGACCCCTGTGTTGAATCCCACTAGTCCAGTTGCAGGGTACAAGATCAGTCCAAGAGGCAGGCAAATATCATGGTCAAACAGTCCAAGGTCAGTTCCAGATCAGGCAGAGGTATGTACAGAATCGTTGGGCAGAAGCATGGTTGAATAACAGTCCAGGGTCAGTTCCAGATCAGGCAGAGGTATGTGCAGAATCGTTAGGCAGAAGCGTGGTCAAATAACAAGCCAGGGTCAGTTACAGAGGAGGCAGTGGCATAAGGGGTGTGAGGGTAAATTGCAGGAACGGAGGCTTACGTTTACCATACTTCACTAATAATTTTGTGAAGTATGGTAACGACGAAAACATTCACCTACGCAGAGGCCTGGTTCAGAAGGACATTGTGCACAATAATAAGATGTGTCTCTTCTGAATCCAGCTCTGGTACACACCTTACATTTTTTTTGCCGTCGTTGGCCTGTTGGTTTGGGAGGGATCTTATCTGGAAAGTGGCGTTCGGAGAGTCGACTTAGAACATCAGATCGGATATTTTCTGGGGGGGGGCGTTCGGGAATGTAAGGGCAGTGAAAACTTCCTCCTGGTAGCCAAGGAAGCGTTTGGGGTTTTGGGTGGAGTTACGATAAATGACATAAGAATTGTAGATGGCCAAATGAAAAAAATAAATTGCGACTTTCTTATACCAATGGTATGTCTGTCTTGTAGCAAGGTACGGTTCCAGTATTTGGTCATTCAAGTCGACTCCCCCCATAAACAAATTATAGTCAAAGATGCATTTAGGTTTCTGTATGGGGCCATTTCTTCTGGGGATTTCCATGAAGGTATCATCGTGGATTGAAGACAACATGTACACATCTCTTTTGTCTCTCCACTTCACTGCCAAAATCTCGTTGTTTCGTAGACTCGCCGTTTCTCCTTTTCTCAATTTTTTATTGACCAGACTTTGAGGAAAGCCCTTCCGGTTCTTTTTGATGGTACCACATGCAGGTGTCTTCTTCCGATGCAGGTTGTGGAACAGGGGCAGAGATGTGTAGAAGTTATCTACGTACAGGTGGTAGCCTTTCTGCAGTAGGGGGTATGTGAGGTCCCAAACAATTTTCCCGCTTGATCCCAAGTAGTCTGGGCAATTAGGGGGTTGCAGCTGGGTGTCCTTCCCTTCGTACACTTTGAAGGCAAACAAGTAACCTGTGACTCGGTCACATAATTTGTATACCTTCACCCCATAGCGGGCCCTTTTACTGGGAATATATTGCTTTATTTTAAGCCTGCCACTAAACTTAACAAGGGACTCATCCACACATATGTTTTTGTCCGGGGTAAACAGCAGGGGGAATAGTGCAGAAAAATAATTTAAAAGTGGCCGAATTTTGAAAAGTCTATCATAGTTTGGGTCATTTCGGGGAGGGCACTGGGTATTGTCGTTGAAATGAAGAAACCTCAATATCATGAGGTATCTGTTTCTGGACATTACCTTGGAGTATACTGGCATGTGTTGGAGGGGGTGGGTTGACCAAAAGGACAGCAAAGTGTTTTTTTTCGTGAGTCCCATGTTAAATGTGAGCCCTAAAAAAACCTTCAACTCCTCCACCGTTAGGTCTCTCCATTCGTAGGAACGGGCATAGTAGGACGTTGGATTATTCGCAATGAATTGCTGTGCATAAAGGTTGCACTGGGCCACAATACTTGACAGCATGTCCTCGGTAAAAAATAAATTAAAAAAATCTATTGGGGAAAAATTCTCCGTGTTCACCTGGACTCCTGGCTGGGCAGTGAAAGGGGGAATGTTGGCTTCTCCTGAATTAGGAGGAAGCCACAAGGGGTTCTGCAGGGCATAGGGAAGGCTGGCATGGGTCCTTGGCCTTTCTTGCCGAGGCACTGCGGTGCTGGTGGATGGCACTGCCGTGCTAGTGGATGGGACTGCTGTGCTGGTGGATGGGACTGCCGTGCTGGTGGATGGGACTGCCATGCTGGTGGATGGGACTGCGGTGCTGGTAGATGCCACTGCCTCCCCACCAGAACGCCTTCGTTTGGCGGGCCGAATCTCTTCCTCCTCTGAGTCACTCAGTGTTCCACTACTGAGGACTGGCTCATAATTTATGTCCGACTTGGAATCTGAAAGGGAATCTGAAAAAGAGAGCTCCCCGTTGCTCTCGTCGGCCTGGGACAGTATTTGGTACGCCTCCTTGGCGGAAAAGCTTCTTTTGGCCATGGTTGCTAAGCCTGCACTTATGGGCACTGATGAGGCGGCACTGATGAGCACAGATGGGCACTGAGGTGGCACAGAGGGGCACTGATGAGGTGGAACAGATGTGCACTGATGAGGTGGAACAGATGTGCACTGATGAGGTGGAACAGATGTGCAGATGTGCACTGATGAGGTGGCACAGGTGGGCACTGATGAGGTGGCACAGGTGGGCACTGATGAGGTGGCACAGGTGGGCACTGATGAGGCGGCACAGGTGGGCACTGATGAGGCGGCACAGGTGGGCACTGATGAGGTGGAACAGATGTGCACTGAGATTGCACAGATGTGCACTTATGAGGTGGCACAGCTGGGCACTGATGGGACGGCACAGATGGGGCGGCACAGATGGAGCGGCACAGATGGGGCGGCACAGATGGAGCGGCACAGATGGGGCGGCACAGATGGAGCAGCACAGATGGGAACTGATGAGGCGGCACAGATGTGCACTGATTGCACAGATGTGCACTGAGGCAGCACAGATGTGCACTGAGGCAGCACAGATGGGCACTGATTGGCACAGGTGGGCACTGATGAGGTGGCACAGGTGGGCACTGATGAGGTGGCACAGGTGGGCACTGATTGTGCAGATGTGCAGCTGGACACTGATCACCACTGGGCAGACAGGTGGGCACTGATTGGCACAGGTGGGCACCGATTGGCACAGGTGGGCACCAATTGGCACTGTACTGATGGTGCATTATACTGATGGGGCACTGTAATGATTGGGCACTGTATTGATGGGGCACTGTATTGATGGGCACTGTATTGATGGGCACTGTGGGCACTGTAGGCACAGTAAATCACAAAGGAACAATCACAGAACGCTGACAGATCTCTCTCTCCTCACATGCTGTCTCTGTGTGAGGAGAGAGAGCCGGCAATGAGAGATGATCTCAATTGTTGACATTTCAGATCATCTCTCATTGGAGGCAGCGATCGCGCTGTAAACGGCCGCTGTGATTGGCCGTTTACAGCGATCTGTGATTGGCTGTGTCCAAGGGACACGGCCAACACAGAATTTCCCCGTTGCGCGCTCGTGAGCGCGCACGGGGAGCGAGGAAAGGGGAGGCCATCATATGACGGCCTCCCGGGAATTGACATCCGCGCTGAAGCCGCCATTCGGCTACGGCCGGATGTCAGGTGGTTAATGCAACAGATTATTTGCACAGAGATCTTTATGGGAGTGTAAATCTGCCTTCTAGATTTGGGAGCATTATTAATAATTTGAGTCTCTCCTGGACTATAGTAGCCCAGGAAAGATAAATGAGTGCCAGAATAGCTAAGCATGACTAAATATACGTTTCACACACCTTTCCACAATTATGTGGGTTTAAAGCTTTTTCTTATCTCTATATATACCTTTTTAAATTATCTTCATATGAAACCAATGATCCCACACATTTGATAGGAAGGAATGAGAGGGCCAGAACCTGTACAGTGACACTGGCCCTCAATTGTATAGAGTATTCTCAGGGTCCAGTTGCTGACTAGGGGGTAAGCCCAAATATTTCCTCTTCTATCACACAGGTTCTATTCCTTTTATTTTATACAACTCTTTTGCCTGCATGTACAGTCTTTTGTAAAACTTGCATATATGCAAGAACCTTTTTAGAATATTAAATATAAAATAAATACATTGGATAAATTCTATGGGTGAAGTATCTGTTTAGCTTGCTTTTTAACTGCTAGAAAAAATCAGTTTGTGTTTGCAAAAACATGTATACATACCTGTTATCTGCAGGAGAGCAGAGTTTTCTGACTTGGTATGTCAGCCGTGTGTTTCCCTCCTTATTGAGGTTATTTGAGTAATGATGTGTGATTACAGCTCAGTCCAGGGTACTTTAAGCCCAGGTTGTGTGATGACATCCACCAACAGGGTGGGCCCATGACATAGTATAAACAGAAAAGTCAGTGCTACTACCCATACACCACATAGACAGCAGAGCTCCCAGGTGCTCGATCCACAGTCGCTGGCTGTGTAGAGTAATGTGGAAAAGATGATCCGCACTCCAGTTGTTGCTTTTAAAATGTCTTAATTTTATTGAATAGCCACAGTGAACAAACGCAGATTAAGTCAGTTGACACGTTTCAGCCTATAAGGCCTTAGTTATAACCACATTACAGACATAAAACTTTGAAATAAATAGTAACTCTAAAGATCACAGGCTCCACCCATTGATTGTCTTAATTGACCGCAGGGAATTATCCAAAAAAGAGAATCAGCTGCAGCTGATCAGCATATAGGGTGATCCATGTGTATGCTACTAATTTTCACACACCTTGTAGTGATAATATGCACATGCATGTACACCATGCACACCATAAAATTTAAAAAAATTAAATAAAAAAGATAAAAATAATAGTCCAGGTATGTGAATAAAAAACAAAAGAGAGAAAGGAAAAGAGAGAGAGGAGGCTCTGGGGAGAGGCATTCTTAATGTAAGTGCAAGTCCAGATCCCACCTCAGGTTTAACCCCTGAGCGAATCTAGTTTTTAAACTAAAAATCCACCATGCTTCTTTCTCCTGTAGCCTTCTCTCCCTGTCACCTCCTCTGGGTGAGTGAGACAACCGTTCTATTCCTCAGAAGCAAAATGGGGAAAGATCACCCTGATGACATTCTCTAAAGTGATGTGTTGCATTCAAAATATTTCTAGCATTTGGGTTATTTGTGTCACAGCAATGTTCCTCTATACGGGCTCTCAAAGGACATGTGGTACAATCTACATATTGGAGGCTGCATGAAATACAGGAGATCAGGTAAATCACATAGTTTGTGCCACAGAAGATGTATTGCTGTATAATGAACTCTTCATCTGTGGCTGTGGCAACAAACGTTTTACCCAAAAGACACACATTACAGTACCTACAGGTTTTTGTATTACAAGGGTAACTTCCAGGATAGGAGAGCCAAGTGGGTTGGCATTGTTTAGGTGAGGAAAGACTAGGTGATAGTGCAGTCCCTAATGTTGAACAGTTTCATTTGGCTCGAATAAACTCCCCATAAGGGATGGCATTGATGGTGTGGGATGGATGACAACTGGCTGTAAAAAGTGTAGTGTTACCAGAGCATGGTTTCCTATAGGTGCATGCACCTGTAGTTGGATCACCCATTAGGATAATGTCTAAAAAGTTGATACTAAAAGCATCATGCTCAATTGAAAAATGCAAATTTAACTGATTGTCATTAAGGCATTTCCAAAATTCATGCAATCCTTTAGTGTCACCATCCCACACCATCATGAGGTCATCGATATAGCGACCATACCATACAATCTGCCTGGCAAAGAGTTTGCTGGGAGAGAACAAAAATTGTTCCTCCCACCAACCCATGTAGAGATTCGCCATGGACCGTGAGAATCAAGCACCCATCAACGCCCCACAGTGCTGGACATAATACACGCCATTGAATAAAAAATAATTGTGCTTTAATAAGAGCTCAACGCTTAACAAAATAAACTCCTGAAGCTCCTGAGAATAGGAGCTATAGCGTTGAAGATGATATTGGATGGCCTGCAATCCAGCGCTGTGGGGGATCGACGCATAAAGTGCCCTCACATCCAGTGTAGCCCACACATAGGTAAATGTACATTTGACAGATGTAATAGGACTGTGCTCGTATCTCTAATGTAGCAAGGCAATCTGTGTACTAAAGGCTGTAGGTGCCGGTCTACCCATTCTTCCAAACGCTCCAATAAGGAACCAATTCCGGCCACGATTGGTCATCCCTGTAAAGGACAATCAATTTTGTGAATTTTGGGGAGATGATGGAAGAGGTTTATCCACATGGAGATACTCGGCAGTTTTGGATGACATATTCTCATACTAATGCCCAACTGTAAATATTTTAAAAGAGTTTATTGAAATGGCATAGTGGGATTGTTGGACAGGGGACGACATGTATCACTGTTACTAAGCTGTCTGATAGCTTCAGATCTATATTGTTCCCTAGTCATCACCACCACTGCTCCTCCCTTACCTGCTTCCTTTATCACTAACCCCTTATTGTCTTTTAACTGCTGTAGAGCCTGTCTCTCTTCCTTAGAAATGTTAGTGTTCTTAGATGTTAAGCTACATTGTTTCAATTGTATCAATTCCCCTTTCACACGATCGGACCGTTCAGGTCCGCCTGTCAGTTTTGACGGCAGACCTGAACGGGCGCTCCATGTTAGCCTATGGAGCGACGGATGTCAGCGGAGACATGTCCGCTGACATCCGACCCCGTCCGATCCGCTAAAAGCAGACGGATGGCCCTACATTCAGATCCGTCGCTGGCGGATTGGATCAGGTGAGATCTGACGAAAACGAACATGCCGTCCATTTCATCTGATCCCTCCATAGGCAGCAGCGGCGCCTGACAAGCCCCTCCCCGCTCAGTGAGCAGAGAGGGACCTGTCATTCACCGGCTCAGCGGAGATCAACGGAGAGATCTCCCGCTGAACCGGCGGACTGAGGCGGGCTCTGTGGAAACGGAGTCCGCCTCGTGTGAATGAGGCCTAACAGCCTGAAAAGTATCTACAGTAAAACCTTGGATTGCGAGCATAATTCGTTCCAGAAACATGCTTGTAATCCAAAGCACTTGTATATCAAAGCAAATTTTCCCCATAAGAAATAATGGAAACTCAGATGATTCGTTCCACAACAACTTATTCATAAGTCCTTCAGTTTATAGTCCATATAAAAAGATTATAGCAATGTGACCAGGTTGTGTAACCATAAACTGTCCATCCACAAATGGCAGCCTCCACAAGGGGATTAGAAGCAAAATCCATCAGGAGCTACAGAGTATAAAAGAGAAGAGAGGCGCCTCTAAGTGTAGCATTATGGTTACATTTACGGCCTCATGTACACTGCTGCTGGTAAATGGACGCTTAGGTTCGCGTTTAGCCGCTTTTCCTTTGCAAGCGTTTTTTATTTTTGGCTATTTTGAAAAAAAATTAAAAACATAAAAATTTTTTTCAAGCCTTCTAAACGCAAATGTGGCAAAACGCAGAAAAACGCTGCTAAACGCGGCATGTAAACGAGGCAAAACAGACGGTTTAAACGTGGGTTACTATCTTTCAAGTTAAATCATTCAAGAGAGGTTGTAAAACATCCCGTGTACATGAAGCCTTATGAAGGTACAACATTTAGCAACTTGGTTGATAAATTAGGCCTCATGTACACTGCTGCTGGTAAACGGACGTTTAGGAGCAGTTGGGCATTTTTTTCAACTGCTCCTGAACTCTCTTCTATGTTATCTTATCAGTACATGTACACAGGGTGATTTCTAGGCAGTTGAGTTTAGAGGCTTTTTCTGGAACCCAAAAAAATGCATTCAGAAGCTGCGTTTAGAGGCAGTTGAAATGCCAAATGCTTGTAACTGCTTGTAAACTCATGTAAAAGCTATAACCTGAGTTTAGCCACGTTTTCGTTTGAGACAGACAGAGAGAGAGAGAGAGTCAGGTAGAGAAAGAGACCGGCAGAGAGAGAGACACACACACACACAGGCAGAGAGAGACTCAGGCAGAGAGAGAGAGATACACAGGCAGAGAGGGAGACAGGTAGAGAGAGACACACACAGGCAGAGAGAGAGACAGGCAGAGAGAAACACGCACAAGCAGAGAGAGAGACACACAGGCAGAGAGCGACACACAAGCAGAGAGAGAGACAGGCAGAGAGAGACATGCACAGGCAGAGAGAGAGACACACAGGCAGAGAGAGAGAGACACAGAGGTAGAGAGAGAGTCACAAGCAGAGAGAGAGACACACAGGCAGAGAGAGACACACAAGCAGAGAGAGACACACACAAGCAGAGAGAGAGACACACAGGCAGCGAGAGAGAGACACAAGCAGAGAGAGAGTCACATAGGCAGAGAGAGAGACACACAAGCAGAGAGAGAGAGACACACAGGCAGAAAGAGAGACACACAGGCAGAGAGAGAGAGAGACACACAGGCAGAGAGAGACACACAAGCAGAGAGAGAGACACACAGGCAGAGAGAGAGACACACAGGCAGAGAGACAGGCGGAGAGAAAGACAAACACACAGGCAGAGAGAGAGAGACACGCACAGGCAGAGTGAGAGAGAGAGAAAGAGACAGGCACAGCGAGAGAGGCCGAGACAGGCACAGCGAGAGAGACAGGCACAGAAAGAGAGAGACAGGCAGAGAGAGAGAGACAGGTAGAGAGAGAGACAGGCAGAGAGAGAGAGAGACAGGCAGAGAATGAGACAGACAGGCAGAGAAAGAGACAGAGAGAGAAACAGCAGAGAGAGAGGGAGAGACAGCAGAGAGAGAGAGACAGCAAAGAGAGAGACAGCAGAGAGAGACAGATGGGAAAGAGAGAGAGAGAGAGAGAGACAGCAGTGAGAGATACAGCAAAGAAAGAGACAGCAGAGAGAGAGAGACAGCAGAGAGAGAGACAGCAAAGAGAGAGACAGCAGAGAGAGAGACAGCAAAGAAAGAGACAGCAGAGAGAGACACCAGAGAGATGCAGACAGCAGAGAGAGAGACAGCAGAGAGAGAGACAGCAGAGAGAGGCAGACAGCAGAGAGAGAGAGAGAGAGAGAGAGAGAGACAGCAGAGAGAGGCGGACAGCAGAGAGAGAGAGAGACAGCAGAGAGAGGCAGACAGCAGAGAGAGAGAGACAGCAGAGAGAGGCAGACAGCAGAGAGAGAGAGACTGATTGGCAGAGCGCTAGAGAGAGACTCCATAGTTAAAGCACACTGCTCTCCGTTCTCACAGAATGGCTGAAATAGTTAATAATTCACATGTTTTCCCAGCATTGTGGACATTTGGGAGGGTCTCCTGAGGTTATCTTCAAAAAAGCTTCTAACCTCAACTGATGATAACTGCTGCTAAACTCAGTATGTAAAAGCTGTTAAAAGGAAGTTTTTCACTGTCATTTATCAGCTGTTAGTTTCCAGAGGTTTTCCATGTACATGAGGCCTAAAAGAGGCACATCTATGCAAGCACCTGGGGTAAAGCTGTCCACATAGACCGTTCTCCACACCGCCAGCTCTTAGTCAGTCTGCAATCGTGACTAGGAAGGCGACCCTGCAGTAGAGTAAATTGAAAGCGAGGCTTGAAGCGCTCATAGAGCGAAGCATGGAAGGGATGACGTTGATGGTGGTGTGGGGAATGGTCTATGCTGACAGCTTTACCCCAGATGCCTGAATACTTAGATGTGCCTGTTTTAATCATCAACCATATGACTTGCTAAATGTTGTACCTTCATTAAATGTAACCATATTGCTACACTTAGAGGCGCCTCTGTTCTGTTTTATACTCAGTTGTGACATGACGTTACTTGTACATCAAGACATCGCTTGTATATCAAGTCAAAATTTATTTTAACATTTTGCTTGTCTTACAAAACGCTCTCACACCAAGGTTTTACTGTATTTACTGTAGTGGAATTTCTTGCATTTACAGGGTAGAAAAACTTGTCCCCATATTGTGATGTACAACATGAATCTCCATAGGAGCTCATATGCGATTCAGAGTAAAGCTGTTCTAAAGTTAATGAGGCAGATAAGTCCTGAAACATAAAAGAGGAAACATGCGGACAAACATCTTGTTCTACAGCTGATTGATTTTGGTCAGATGCACTCACCATCTCTGATGTCAGTGGATCATCCACCTGTTCATCCGTTCCCTACTGGAAATGTTTCTGCAGCAGGAGGTTCCTGACAAACCTATTGGTGTCCAAAATGGTGTTGAAAATATCAAAATGATAGGTGGGTGAAAAAAATAGACCCCGTGACATCAGAGATAATTCAGAATCAGTTAAAACCTCATCCGTTAAATTAACTACCGAAGTGATGGTAGATAATTTGCTACTTATTTTCCTTTCCTCTGTGGATATGGCCGATCTCCTTCTTCTCCACTCTCGATATCGCCTTTGGGTCCATGACAGCCTGGACTCAGAAGCATGTAGGTGAAATAATGCTGGCTGTCATTTTACCGGGAAGACTGGTGACTAGGGATGAGCTTTGAGTTCGAGTCGAACTCATGTTCGACTCGAACATCGGCTGTTCGCCAGTTCGCCGAACAGCGAACAATTTGGGGTGTTCACGACAAAATTCAAATGCCGCGGAACACCCTTTAAAAGTCTATGGGAGAAATCAAAAGTGCTAATTTTAAAGGCTTATATTCATGGTATTGTCAAAAAAAGTGTTTGGGGACCTGGGTCCTGCCCCAGGGGACATGGATCAATGCAAAAAAAGTTTTAAAAACGGACGTTTTTTCAGGAGCAGTGATTTTAATAATGCTTAAAGTGAAACAATAAAAGTGTAATATCTCTTTAAATTCCGTACCTGTCTATAGTATGCCTGTAAAGGGGCGCATGTTTCCTGTGTTTAGAACAGTCTGACAGCAAAATGAGATTTCAAAGGAAAAAAGTCATTTAAAACTACTCGCGGCTATTAATGAATTGCCGGTCCGACAATACACATCCAATTCATTGATAAAAACGGCATGGGAATTCCCCACAGGGGAACCCCGAACCAAAATTAAAAAAAAAAAATGACGTGGGGGGTTCCCCTAAATTCCATACCAGGCCCTTCAGGTCTGGTATGAATATTAAGGGGAACCCCGGCCAAATTTTTTTTTAAAAAACGGCGTGGGGTCCCCCCAAAAATCCATACCAGGCCCTTATCTGAGCACGCAACCTGGCAGGCCGCAGGAAAAGAGGGGGGGACGAGAGAGCGCCCCCCCTCCTGAACCGTACCAGGCCACATGCCCTCAACTTTGGGAGGGTGCTTTGGGGTAGCCCCTCAAAACACCTTGTCCCCATGTTGATGAGGACAAGGGCCTCATCCCCACAACCCTTAGCCGGTGGTTGTGGGGGTTCTGCGGGTGGGGGGCTTATCGGAATCTGGAAGCCCACTTTAACAAGGGGACCCCCAGATCCTGGCCCTCCCGCCTGTGTGAAATGGTACCTACCATTTCACAAAAAAACTGTCAAAAATGTTAAAAATGACAAGAGACAGTTTTTGACAATTCCTTTATTTAAATGCTTCTTGTTTCTTCTATCTTCTTTCTTCTTTCTTCTATCTTCCTTCGGTTTCTTCCTCCATCTTCTTCTTCTGGTTCTTCTAGTTCTTCCTACGGTGTTCTCGTCTGGCATCTTCCTCCGCGGCATCTGCGTCTTCTTCCCTTCTTCTCCTCAAGCCGCTCCGCATCCATGATGGCATGGAGGGAGGCTCCCGCTGTGTGACGCTTCTCTTCTTCTGACAGTTCTTAAATAACAGGGGGCAGTTCTTCTTTCTTCTATCGTCCTTCGCTTTCTTCCTACATCTTCTTCTTCTTCTGGTTCTTCTGGTTCTTCCTCCAGTGTTCTCGTCCGGCATCTTCCTCCGCGGCGTTGGCGTCTTCTTCTCTCTTCTCCTCGGGCTGCTCCGCATCCATGATGGCATGGAGGGAGGCTCCCGCTGTGTGACGCTTCTCTCTTCATCTTTTTCTCTTCATCTTCTTCTTTTTCTCTTCATCTTCTTGTCTTCATCTTCTTTTAGGGCCGCTCTGCATCCATGATGGCATGGAGGGAGGCTCCCGCTGTGTGACGCTTCTCCTCTTCTGACGGTTCCTAAAAAACGGGGGGCGGAGCCACCCCGTGACCCCGTCCCCTCTGATGCATGGGGACTTGACGGGACTTCCCTGTGGCATTCCCCGTGACATCAGAGGGGGCAGGGTCACCCGTTACTTAATCCCGCCCCTTCTGATGTCACGGGGAATGCCACAGGGAAGTTCCGTCAAGTCCCAGTGCGTCAGAGGGGGCGGGGTCACGGGGTGGCTCCACCCCCCGTTTTTTAGGAACCGTCAGAAGAGGAGAAGCGTCACACAGCGGGAGCCTCCCTCCATGCCATCATGGATGCAGAGCGGCCCTAAAAGAAGATGAAGACAAGAAGATGAAGAGAAGAAGAAGAAGATGAAGAGAAAAAGATGAAGAGAGAAGCGTCACACAGCGGGAGCCTCCCTCCATGCCATCATGGATGCGGAGCAGCCCGAGGAGAAGAGAGAAGAAGACGCCGACGCCACGGAGGAAGATGCCGGACAAGAACACCGGAGGAAGAACCAGAAGAACCAGAAGAAGAAGAAGATGTAGGAAGAAACCGAAGGAAGATAGAAGAAAGAAGAT
The DNA here is from genome assembly GCA_037952835.1 of Lithobates septentrionalis. Classification (NCBI taxonomy): domain Eukaryota; kingdom Metazoa; phylum Chordata; class Amphibia; order Anura; family Ranidae; genus Lithobates; species Lithobates septentrionalis. Next base: position 3,322,751 of record JBBDGP010001928.1, on the reverse strand, counting down.
AGAAGAAAGAAAAAGCATTTAAATAAAGGAATTGTCAAAAACTGTCTCTTGTCATTTTTAACAGTTTTTTTGTGAAATGGTACCCCCTTACCATTTCACATAGGGGGGAGGGCCGGGATCTGGGGGTCCCCTTGTTAAAGGGGGCTTCCAGATTCCGATAAGCCCCCCGCCCGCAGACCCCCACAACCACCGGCCAAGGGTTGTGGGGATGAGGCCCTTGTCCTCATCAACATGGGGACAAGGTGTTTTGGGGGGCTACCCCAAAGCACCCTCCCAATGTTGAGGGCATGTGGCCTGGTACGGTTCAGGAGGGGTGCTCTCTCATCCCCCCTCTGCGGCCTGTCAGGTTGCGTATTCGGATAAGGGTCTGGTATGGATTTTTAGGGGGACCCCACGCCATTTTTTAAAAAATTTTTGGCCGGGGTTCCCCTTAATATCCATACCAGACCTGAAGGGCCTGGTATGGAATTTGGGGACCCCATGTCATTTTTTATTTTAAATTTTGGTTCGGGGTTCCCCTGTGGGGAATTCCCATGCCGTTTTTATCAATGAACTTTTATGTGTATTGTCAGACTGGCAATTCATTAATAGCCACGAGTAGTTTTAAATGACTTTTTTTTACTTTGAAATGTCATTTTGCTGTCAGACTGTTCTAAAAACGGGAAACATGCGCCCTTTTACAGGCATACTATAGACACCCCCCAGGTACGAAATTGAAAGGGATATTACACTTTTATTGTTTCACTTTAAGCATTATTAAAATCACTGCTCCCGAAAAAACTGTCGTTTTTAAAACTTTTTTTTGCATTGATCCATGTCCCCTGGGGCAGGACCTGGGTCCCGAAACACTTTTTATGACAATAACTTGCATATAAGCCTTTAAAATTAGCACTTTTGATTATTCATGTTCGTGTCCCATAGACTTTAATGGTGTTCACGTGTTCAAACAAATTTTTTGCCTGTTCGCAAATTCTGGTGCGAACCGAACAGGGGGGTGTTCGGCTCATCCCTACTGATGATATCTAGTGGCGGAAAAGGATTAAGAGGGGTGGTGTAGGGATTTGGATTGAAGGTGGGCAAGGCAGCAAAAGCTGCATTTTCATTGTTGCTGGGCATTATATTTTTTTATCTGGAGTTCTGCTTTAATAGCTTTTCTATCTCAACACTCTATAGCATTTTGGACAACACTAAACTCTCCTCTAATTATTACATTTACATGTAAACATAATCCCCAAACCCTGTCTTCAGATAATCCATTTTTACTAGGTATTTATTGCTTCTTTAAAACTCCTGTCTATTCCTTCCCTAAAGCAAAGAGTTATCTCAGATCTCTACTTAACACTAATTAGCCCTGCCAAAAAGACCATGCTCTGCTTTATGTTCAACTGGGAACCTTAAGGCTGACCTCAGCATTCTCATATAGCAAAACTGTTGTACCATGGTTATTAAAGGCAGCTACCAGATGACTTTAAGGGAATCTTTCCTTAAAATTCTCCACAGAACCTACCTGGTCTCTGCTGTTCTGTATAAAATTTCCCCTACCAATTCCTCTTATTGTTTTAGAGGGTGCCCTCAACAGAAAATTACGACAATAGTGGCGTCACCCAGTTATACTGGGTATTACTTTTGGCAGAGAAACCTTTTAACAAAAACGTTTTAACATTTCTTTTTTTTTTTTTTTCCTTGTCAAAAGAAGTTTATTGAGTATACAATGTTATAAAGATACATAAAGTAAGTTTACAAGGATCTATAAAGTAAGCTCATTGTTTTACAGTAGGGTTTATATAGGTAAATATCATGGAATTTCAAATATTAAACATCGGGTTCACGTAAACCTAAATTAAAGATATATATCATTTCCTTAGTTACTTTTGTAGGTATTTAAATGATTTATACCTACTATACATATTGTTTACAAGTAGAGTGTATATAGGTCAAATAAATTCTGATAATGAGCTTTAATCGTAAGCTGGAGAAAAGGAAAGAGAAAGAAGAAAAAGGGTTGAAAGGTAGAGGTATGGTCCACAAGGTTGTCCCGCTCGTCAGTTTATTATTCTTTTTAGTTCTCTTTGAAGCCTTAGAATGGGTGTCTCTGTAAGTCATTTAATCTGTTACCATGGCAACAGGACAGAGTCATTGAAGTTTGACAGGAACTGTTGTTTTATCCAAGGATGCCAAAGTTTTTCAAATTTTGGAATTTGATTTTGATCGATGGCTACCATCTTAGCATGGGACATTGTATTATTCATTCTGTGAATTGTTTCTGCTAGTAATAATGTAGGAGATTTCCATGCCTTGGCCACTGTTTGTTTTGCAGCCGTTATTAGTTGGATCATAAGTTTAAATTGAGAGAGTGTTAACCATTCCGGTTTTAGATTAAGTAAAGTTAAATATGGATCTGGTTGTATTATTTTTTTAAATATTTTAGATGCAATCACGAAGACTTCCTTCCAGAAGGTTTGGATTACTGGGCACGTCCACCATATGTGTAAATATGTGCCTATTTCTGGGCATCCTCGAAAAAAAAGAGCTGAGGTATTAGGTGAATATTTTGCCACTCTAGCGGGTACAAGGTACCAGCGAGTTAGGACTTTATAATTTGTCTCCAGTGCTAAGATGTTGGGTGAAGATGACTTAGATGTGAGCCATATGTTAGACCAGTCCGTGTCTTCTAAAGTTCGTCCCAGGTCCTCCTCCCACCTCTGAACGTAAGAGGGTCTATTAAGATTTGCTACTCCATATAATTGATTATAAAGTGATGAAATTGTACCTTTAGCAAATGGATCTTTTGTACAGATTGATTCAAAAATGGATAATTGGGATAATGGTGTATCCCCCTTTAGGAATGGTGTATAGAAATTTTTGATTTGGAGATATCTAAATATCTCAGAGTTTGGTAGATCATATTTTTCTCTAAGCGATGGGAATGAAAGGAATGATTTAGATGCTATGAAGTCATTTAGTGTCTGAATGCCTGATGTTGTCCAAGCTTTAAAAGAATTTGGGTAGATCCATGCCGGATAAAAGGCCAGATTTCTGATAAAAGAAAGGAGAGGATTGTGTGGAGATTGTAATTGATATTTGGTTTTTAGTTTATCCCAGGGAGATAAGAAGTGTTTAGTTATGCGATTATGAATTTTAAAGCGGTCTTTAGGATCAAGCCATAATAAATTTGATATTAATAGAGGGTCATTTTCTGAAGCCTCTATAAATACCCATAATGGGATTTCCTGTTTTGCATGGTATTTGGACAGACTGGCCAAATGTGCTGCTCTGTAGTAGTTAGTAAAATTAGGGTATCCCAGGCCTCCTTTATTTTTGGGAAGATGTAGTGTGTGTATAGGTATACGTGGTTTAGAAGAGCCCCATATAAACGAAGTTTTTTGTACTATTCTCAAAAAATAGGAAGGAATTGGAATAGGGAGGACTCTGAATAGATAAAGCAATTTGGGTAGAATAGTCATTTTGATTGCATTAATCTTCCCTATCCAGGATAAAGGAAGTTGCGACCATTGTTTTATTAGATTTGTGATCTGTCTTAATACAGGAGGATAATTGGTTGAGAATAAGTCAGAATGAGATGCTGTTAAATGAATTCCAAGATATGGGATTGATTTTTCTCCCCATGTGAATGGGAGTGCAGCCCTAGCCGGTGTTCTGCCATATACTGTCCTCCTATCGGATAGTGTCCGCTCCGTACTGCGCAGGCGCAGCACGGAGCAGAAGGAGATGCCGAAAATGTCCGAAGTTGATCAGCTGACCATCAGCTGTACACGGCGCTTCGGCAGTTCTTAGCGATGGCTGTGTAAGAGGGCCCCTCGCGGGCTCGCTTCGCTCGCCACGCTTCGGGCACGGCCTCGCTGCGCTCGGCAACTATTTATTCTAGTTCTATGTCCACTTGGATAGTAGGGAATGATCCTGGACATAGGGTGAGAATAAATGCGCAGGCGCCGTGTACAGCTGATGATCAGCTGTTAAACTTCGGAGACTTTCGGCGTCTCGTTTGTCCTCCGTACTGCGCCTGCGCAGTACAGGGAGGACACTATATGATAGGGGACTGTATTTGACAAGACACCGGGATCAATTCCATGTTTGTGAGTGAAATATTAAGCACTAGGCATTTCTTAGGATTAATCATAAGGCCGGATAGGGCTGAAAATCCATCAAGAGCTGGTATTAAGTTAGGACCAGAGACCTGTGGTGATGATAGAAAAAGTAATATATCGTCTGCAAATATACATAGTTTGTGTGTAATACCTCCTACTTCAATGCCAGTTATAGTTTGGTTTGTTCTGATGTATTGGGCCATGGGTTCGAGTATAAGGGCAAATAATAAGGGAGATAATGGGCAACCCTGTCGGGTACCTCTTTCGATATTAAAGGCTTCAGATTTGTATCCAGCATATTTTATATAGGCTTTGGGTTTATTATATAATGCTTTGATCCATGTTAAAAAGTGGGGTCCAAAACCCCATTTTTGTAATGAATATTGCATATATTGCCAGGATACTGTGTCAAATGCCCTCTTAATATCGAGAGATAGAAAACATAAAGGGATTTTCCGTTTTTTAGCAATATGTGCCAATAACACTGCCCTGCGTATATTATCGCCTGCCTGTCTATTTGGCATGAAGCCTACTTGATCTCTATGTATTAATTTTCCTATAATGCTATTGAGGCGTTTTGCTATTATTTTTGCTAATAATTTAATATCGAGGTTTAACAGAGAGATAGGCCGATAATTCACACAGGAAGTATCATCAGAAAGGGGTTTTGGGATCATACAAACAATTGCCATTAGTGTTTCTTGCCGAAAAGAATGTCCATCTAGAAGTTTGTTAAAAGTTTCAGTGAGAATGGGAGAGAGTATTTCTGAGAATGTTTTATAGTATAAAGCCGAGTAGCCATCTGGGCCTGGTCTTTTGTTAAGTTTTAGGTCTTTTATGGCGTTAGCAACTTCATCTATAGTTATAGGCTCATCCAAACTGCTTTTTTGATTCTGAGATAACTCAGGTAAGGTTATTTTTGAGAAGAAGTATTCAGCCTCTGTAGGATTAAATTCATTATTTGTCTTGTATAAAGTTGCGAGATGTTAGTGAAATTTATGGACTATTTTAACTGGATTACAAGTGTAAACATTTTTTGATAAATTCAAACGTATTGGTTTGAAAGATTTGTTAGTTGAATTTAATGCCCGAGCCAAATATGTACCTGGTTTGTTTGTATTCATGTAGAAATTGTGTTTGGAGCGTTTGAGGGATTTATCAACTGACTCAGTGAGAAATAGATCGTATTCCAATCTAGATTTTTCCAGATGAGATTTTGTACTCTGAGATGGATTATCTTGAAATGATATGTAGGCTGCATTAAAATTGAGTTCTAGTTTTTTTGCTAGATTTTTGCGTTCCCGTTTAAATAGTGCCATTTGTCTTTGTATTGTACCACGCAAGACAGGCTTATGAGCTTCCCACAGTGTTATTGGGGGGATGTCTGTTGTATTATTAATTGATATGTATTCCTTTAAAGCTTGTTCAATGGCCATCTGATGTAGTGGGTGTTTGAGCATTATGTCCGGTAAGTACCACGTTGGGTCATGCGCTTTTGGTATGGCTGAGGCTATAGTAGTGTATACTGCATTATGGTCAGACCACGGAATCGTAATTATATCTGATGCAATAATTTCTGGTATCATTCCTATTGTTAGAAAAATATGATCTATTCTGGTGAAGGTTTGATGAGGGTGCGAGAAATAAGTGAATTTCTTTTTCATTGGGTTACTTTCTCTCCACGAATCTACCAGATTGTATTTGGAAAGAAGTTGAGAAAAAGGTAATCTAGAGGTTATTTTGGATGGTGTAAAAGGTGATTTATCTAGAAATGGGAGGAGGACCTGGTTTGAATCCCCACACATTATCACTGTTCCTATTTTGTGTGTATTAATCACTTGTAATATATGTGAGAGGAATGGTGTAGGTTGTTTGTTAGGAGCGTAGTAGGAAATCACCGTGATTGCTGTATCCATTATATAACCCATGAGTATCAGGTATCTACCTTCTGGGTCTTTAATTTCTGATGATAAGGTGAATGGTGTGGATCGGTGAAATGCAATTAGAGTTCCCCTTTGCTTGGTACAGGCAGAAGCTGTGTCAATTTGTTGATAAAAAGGAGAAATATATTTTGGAGTAGAATCTTTGGTGAAGTGTGTTTCTTGGAGGCATACTATGTGAGCCTTCTTGTTATGGAAAGTACGGAAGGCTTTGGTCCTTTTTTGAGGGACATTTATTCCCTGAACATTCAGGGAAAGTATATTCAGTGGTGCCATGGCAATAGATCAAATAGTTTTGACTTACTTTTTGTTATGCAGAGCTGACTGCGCAGATCAACCTGTGTGGACTGAAGAGATGAATAGATAGAAAAGAAACCAGTGAATTCTGGAGTAAAGAGTAAACAAAAAACATATGAGATTAGATGATACATTGTATAAATTATTTTTTGCAAGTAATCGCAATTTACCCGTGAAAGAGAATAAATATCTCTCTCAGGGGAATAAGTGCCTTCGTCACACTCCCACATAATATGGTTGGGAGAATGAGGAGGGCTAATGGGGGTACACGGATCTTCCGCTTACAGGAGAGAAGTGCTATGTCAAAAGACATCAAAATGATGTTTCATTAATTGGAGTGCAGAATATAGTTTTTGTTGAAATTATTTATTCCAGGGTGGTTGTATATGGTTAGTCTTGCCCTAGGCTAAATAATTCAGTTAGAAAGGTACTGTTAATAACTTTGGTATTGATGAAGATAGTTTGAATTATTTTGGGATTTTAACCCTTTAGAGTAAACAATTACATATTTTATTCATATGTAACTGTTTAGATATGTTAACTCATAAAATTGAGGTTGTATTGCTTCAGATTAGAATAAACAAAAACATAGTTCTAGGAACTAGTTAGGTAATAATATATTTGTTTTAAGAAAAGAAAGAAAAAGCTTCCATTACTTCTGGATTTTTGAACATATTTGTCCTAAAAAGTAATAAATCTATTGTTATTACCTGAAAATATATAACTGAACAAGAATTTCCTTATTTCACTTATATATTCTAAGGCTATATGAATCAGAAGTAATAAGAAATATAACTGGAATGTAACATGATCCCACACAGTGTGTGACTATCAGAATGCAGTTACATTCAGTTATAAATATAGGTTTTTTATAGAGAACCATCTCTTAGTATAATAAATGAAGAGATATCAGGAATTAGGATGTCAGTCCATTGAATCTTCTTGGTCCATGGATGATGTGGCATAACGGCCTCTTTTGTGAGAATGATGATTCCCATTTTGTTCTGAAATTTTCTGGGTGCTGCCTGAAGGTGAAGATGATGCCATTCTTCTGCGTGCGGGAGTGTTGCTGCTTGTGGGTTCTGTCAGATTTAATTTTAAAAGGGTTTGTTGTAGTTCATCTGCTGATCTGCTTCTGTAAATTGTACCTTGGTAGTTAAATCTGACTGAAAAGGGGAAGCCCCATTGATACATAATGTTGTGGCGTTGCAGTTCCATTAGCTGGGGTTTCATGGATCGTCTTTTAGTAATAGTAAGTTGGGATAGGTCAGCAAAAATTTGATAATTGTGTCCTTGAAAATTAAGTTCCTTTTTTTCTCTTGCAGCAATTAGTATTTGTTCTTTCGTTCTGTAATAATGAAATTTTGTGATTATATCACGTGGGGGTCCATCTTTCTTTTTGGCTGTGAGGGCTCTGTGTACTCTGTCCAGTTCTGAACGTTCACGTTTTAACATTTTTATAGAATGGGTCATGGACTCATTCTATAGAAATGACAGTCAGGATCCCCCCAATTGAAGAAGCCATCTCTTCAATATGTTTAGAACAGAGTAAAACATCATGTTATGTTAAAAGATCAACACTAGATCAAGCCAGACTTAAGCCATAAACCATAAACTAATATACAATTAATGTCATCATGCCTAACTATATGTACGTTAATTACCTATAGACCAGTTTCCAAATCTGACCTGACATTATGCTATACTTTCTAGTTGCTTTTACAATGTAGATAACTCTACAGCTACACTTGTGGAAAATGGATGTTATCTCAATGAATTCTATAAACAAGTAAATGCTATAAAAATGCTGCTTAGTAAATAAGCCTTTAACACAAGCATGTAAACTGAAAAAATATGCAGCAGTCATAAAAGTATATCCTATCTGTGAAGCAGAACATTTCAACATTTCTCTAATTGTCTAATAATGGGAAACCGGTACAATCTCTATGTAAAGCCTTCAGTCTAATGGTACACATCCCATCCTAACCAGGTTAAGATTAACTCTTGTTCCATACTGTGATATACAGACTCTCACTTCAAGAAAAAATTAAACAGGAGATTAGAGTGACACTGTACAAGTAAGGTGCAGAGCATTGAACTCTGCACATCACAAGGATTAATATTTTAAACTCTATACATTTGTTAATGTTTTATTAAACACTCCCTTGTGTGTTGTAAGCACATTTTTGTATGTGGGAATGTCCAACTTAGTTAATGGCTGGTATTACTGCTTATGAAGTATGGGAACCAAAACTAAAGTAATTTTACTCCAAATGACTGTATATGACAGCCATAAAATGTTGTTTAATGTATATATTGTATATGTCTTTCAGTTCAGAGGCCTCCACCTTTTCATTTTCATTTTTTTACATCACAGAAACCTGACATTTTAACAGGGGTGTGTAGACTATATATATATATATATATATATATTAACTACCTGCACGCCACTAACTAATCTGCCTCTAGCTAACGTTACATGGCCACGTGTAAACAGCCTTATATAGTATGGGGCGTGGACTTAGCCCCTGAGCCATGATTGGCTAAAGACACCCTGCCTTTGGCCAATCATGGCTCTCACAGCAAAGCACGCTGCGATTGGCCAAAGCATGCAGGTCAGGTGCATGCGTTGGCCAATCAACAGCCATCAATGCACTGCGATCTCGCAGTGCATTATGGGGCGCTCTGTGGCGCTCAAATTTGCCACAAACGCCCCATATGTTTGTTTGTTCTGCGAACAAATGAACACCTGATTTTCTAGTCGAACTTACATTTGACTCGATCATCGGGACCATCCCTACACAGAATTAATGAAGTAGAAAGTGATGATCACAAAATTGTTTTCATTGTGAAAGTGTGGCCCTAATTACAAATAAAGGAGAAATATTCACCTCCCTCTCAACAGCATGCAACAAACATGTCAAATTGAAAATTGACACCGGTGCCAAGTGCAATGTCTTGTCCTTATCCACATTGCACAGCATTGACCCCAAAACTGAAATTGATCAGTCAAATAAATTAATCCTGATGGCTTATGGCGGTTAAACAATTCAGACACTGGGCATTTCTATCTTGGATCTATCAGGGGACAAGCTGCTATTCCACATTGTGGATAGAGATGTTAAGAGCCTGCTAGGCTTACCAGACAGCACGCACTTAAATCTAATCCAACTCAGTCCGGAAGTACATGCAGTACAACAACAGGCTCCTGAGATGACCGATTATGAGGACTTATTTCAAACTGACACTGTTGGTAAGCTTCCAGTCTTGTATCACATGCCCTTAGATTAAACGGTACAGCCTACTGTGTAGGCCCCTCAAAGGATCCCACTGGCTATAAAAGACAAAGTCTTGCAAGAGTTGTAAAGGATGACTAGACTGGGCATCATTGCAACAGTGTAGGAGGCTACCTTTTGGGTGTCTGCCATGGCAGCAGTAGTCAAGAAAGATGGCACTGTCCCCATATGCATTGATCCTGTGCACCTCAATAAGGCTCTCCTGAGGCCTTATCACAGATTAAAGACATATATAGTAGAAAAAATGTAATATATATATATATAAAAGGATATACATAAAAATGCATATAGAAAAGCAATAAACATATAAAAAAAGACTGTATATATATATATATATATATGAAATATGAACATGGTGGAAATATGGCATCTTTCTCCTTTTTAGGTTTAGAAAGGGTTAAACTGTCCTCTCGTGGTGGGGATATTAATTGCATACTCCTTTTACACAAAGTTTGGTGGATATTCAATCTACAAATGAGAGTACCCCTGAGAATGAATCATCGCTACGATGCAGATCTTTTTCCTAAAGTCCTATGCAATCCGGTCTTTGTTTATATGTTTATTGCTTTTCTATATGCATTTTTATGTATATATTTTTATATATATAGATTTAGTTTTTTTTCTAATATATATATTAGGACAGGATTGTAGTTTATTTTTATTTATTTTTTTGTTTTAATAAGTTTTTATTGAGTATTTCAACAAGGAATATAAACATACAAAACTTCAAATAAAACCATATAAAGTTTCAAGACAAATAAATCCCTGGAAATACACATTATTTTTATATTATTATAAAAAGAGAAAGAAAAAGAACAGAAAAAGGGGGGCAGGGGGAGGGGGTGCTTATCTGGCTGTTGATTTTATATTACATTACACTTCAAAGAGTATTACTTTTTCTTCATCATCTAATCATCTAATGAACTCCTTTACGCAAATATAATAATATATAATATAATAAAACTCTAGTTTGTTCTAATATGTGTTGTATTAAGATATGATTCTCCACTCTCCTTCCGTCAACATTACATTTGCTGACAATTTGTGATTAGTCATTTGTTGCCTAATTGAACGTGTTACTAATTGAAGGAGGGGCGGTAATTATTTGATATATTTGTATATATATGTTCATTTTTTAACTTATATGTGTGCTGTGAACAAGGCTTATTGCCAAAAAGCATCTGCTACTGTCTGTATACTCACTGGGATGGCAAAATAAAAAACAGTTTGAAGTTTATGGAGTTGCCAGCTATCTTTTCTGCTGACGATATCCCTGGAGACACCTGGACGGAAAAGCAGATCCGTCAAGTGGTGACAGCACTCATTCCTGATCATAAAGTGTTCATAATGTACTTGAAAACGGACCTCTCGCAGGTCTGCACAACTAGAGTGGAGAAGAGTGACTCCCACCTGTTTTCAATAGGCTAGACTTCACCTGACCAGTGAAGTTGAAGCTCGCCTGATCCAACTTCAAGTACCAGGTATCAGTCCAGAGAGTCCCAATCAGACTGTATTGGGGCCAGAAGCAGCTGCTACTGCCTTCACATCAGCCTCAGAGTTAACTCCTGCCTCGTTCTTTACAGATGTCGGAAAACTGGTGGAGAACTTTGTGAAGAACAGTTCTGTTCCCATCAAATACAGGTACGGTAAACTGCGGTTCTTTTCAGGTAAAGCCTCTGCTCCATTCGGAAAAGAGGATTTTGAAACATGGATGGATCAAGCTTCTCAAGCACTAGAATAGTGGGATAGCTGAATAGAGATCTGACCTAATTTGAGTCCCTGTGACTCTCGAGTGCCCACATGCCATATCTAAGCTCTACAGTATCCTATTGTCACATGCATTCCCTAATTGCCCATTCTAATTCCAAGACTAGGGGCAGGAACTGGAATGCGCTCCTTCCCCAGAAGACTGGGATAAAGCTTTTCTTCTAACCCTGAAAATCACAAGCGCCTCACAGGCACAGGAAAGAAATTGCAAAATCATGACCAGATGGTATCGAAGCCCAGCTACACTTCAAAGACCAGTACTGGAGATGTGGAGAGCTGGGTCATACGCATCTCCATATGTGTTAGTCCTGTTCCAAAATAAGATTGTACTGGAAGACCAACTTTCACCTAAGCCATTTTATAATGGACAGAAAATTACCGGAGACACCAGAGGTGGTCCTCTCCTGGCCAGGATACCTGGTATGATTAAAAATATTAAAAAGTGTCTGTTCCGATTCCTGCTTATCGCTGGTTGTGCCCTGATTCCCAAGCACTGGAAATCCCCCACGATACCGACCATTCAAGAGTGGGTTACTGACTTCTGGTTTTTATGGATTAAAGTAACATTAATTTGTTTTTTGGGTTTTTTTTTCATTAAAATAATAAATATGTTATACTTACAGTGGCTTGCGAAAGTATTCGGCCCCCTTGAACTTTTCAACCTTTTGCCACATTTCAGGCTTCAAACATAAAGATATAAATTTTTATTTTTTGTGAAGAATCACCAACAAGTGGGACACAATTGTGAAGTGGAACGAAATCTTTTGGATTTTTGAAACTTTTTTAACTAATAAAAAAATGAAAAGTGGGGCGTGCAAAATTATTCGGCCCCCTTGCGTTAATACTTTGTAGAGCCACCTTTTGCTGCGATTACAGCTGCAAGTCGCTTGGGGTATGTCTCTATCAGTTTTGCACATCGAGAGACTGAAATTCTTGCCCATTCTTCCTTGCAAAACAGCTCAAGCTCAGTGAGGTTGGATGGAGAGCGTTTGTGAACAGCAGTTTTCAGCTCTTTCCACAGATTCTCGATTGGATTCAGGTCTGGACTTTGACTTGGCCATTCTAACACCTGGATACGTTTATTTGTGAACCATTCCTTTGTAGATTTTGCTGTATGTTTGGGATCATTGTCTTGTTGGAAGATAAATCTCCGTCCCAGTTTCAGGTCTTTTGCAGACTCCAACAGGTTTTCATCCAGAATGGTCCTGTATTTGGCTGCATCCATCTTCCCCTCAATTTTAACCATCTTCCCTGTCCCTGCTGAAGAAAAGCAGGCCCAAACCGTGATGCTGCCACCACCATGTTCGACAGTGGGGATGGTGTGTTGAGTGAGATGAGCTGTGTTGCTTTTACGCCAAACATCGTTTTGCATTGTGGCCAAAAAGTTCGATTTTGGTTTCATCGGACCAGAGCACCTTCTTCCACATGTTTGGTGTGTCTCCCAGGTGGCTTGTGGCAAACTTTAGACGAGACTTTTTATGGATATCTTTGAGAAATGGCTTTCTTCTTGCCACTCTTCCATAAAGGCCAGATTTGTGCAGTGTACGACTGATTGTTGACCTATGGACAGACTCTCCCACCTCAGCTGTAGTTCTCTGCAGTTCATCCAGAGTCTTCTCCTTGTCTGAGCTGAAAGTTTAGAGGGACAGCCAGGTCTTGGTAGATTTGCAGTGGTCTGATACTCCTTCCATTTCAAAATGCTCGCTTGCACAGTGCTCCTTGGGATGTTTAAAGCTTGGGAAATCTTTTTGTATCCAATTCCAGCTTTAAACTTCTCCACAACAGTATTACAGACCTGCCTGGTGTGTTCCTTGGTCTTCATGATGCTCTCTGCGCTTTCAACAGAACCCTGAGACTATCACAGAGCAGGTGCATTTATACAGAGACTTGATTACACACAGGTGGATTCTATTTATCACCATCAGTCATTTAGGACAACATTGGATCATTCAGAGATCCTCGCTGAACTTCTGGAGTGAGTTTTCTGCACTGAAAGTAAAGGGGCCGAATAATTTTGCACGCACCACTTTTCAGTTTTTTAATTGCTAAAAAAAGTTTAAAATATCCAATAGATTTCGTTCCACTTCACAATTGTGCCCCACTTGTTGGTGATTCTTCACAAAAAATTAAAATTTTATATCTTTATGTTTGAAGCCTGAAATGTGGCAAAAGGTTGAAAAGTTCAAGGGGGCCGAATACTTTCGCAAGCCACTGTACCTGCTCTGTGCAATGGTTATTTACCGTAATGCATAGAATGTGTTAAGGAAAAAACTTTAAGGCTTTAGAACCACATTAACTTTTCTAATTCTCCTGAAATCATGCCATTTCTTAGGAATTAGGCCTGCAACAATGATCGTGAGACCAGATGGAGGAACCCTTCCATTGGATGTTTTATGCTCTCTTCTTCTAAAACCCCCCCATTTGTTCTTTTCACTTCCCTTCTGTACTGTTTACACCCTGTCCCTTCTTTAAGTCCACCATCTTTAATTCTATAATTAGGAAAGGTGGCATTAGGCAACACGTTATTCCGAACCTATGCAAAGGTTCACCTCACATGGAATGACATCTCATGTTTTACTGGTTTGCCCACGTAGACGCTTGACCTGACTTTCTGTTTCCCACCCCATAGATCCCACATGAATGGCTGTTCAAGTGGACTCTTGAGCCTGTCATTGATACATATCCTTATTACATCTCTTGATCATTGTTTTGTATTCTTATGTTACATGGTTTGCCATTCTTTGAGGCAAATACTATTGCTGACATATACAGCATACAGCTACAGCACTATGTTTACTGGACAGTATAAATACCACATTTTTTCCCCTTTATGGAAAGAAATGTCACAGTTTTAGGGAAACTGGACACTTGATAGGACAATGTCCAAGGAGAAGAACTCAAGGAAAAGAACTACGACAGTCAGCTCTGAACTCAAAGACAAGAGGAAACAACAACAGGGATTTAAAACCTTGCACAGGGTCCCCCCAGCTGTTCCCAAGCAAACATCCAACTTACTTTCCTTGGCCTTAGGCAGATGGTCACAAAGGGACAGTGCACAGCATTTTCCTAGAACTTCAACAAAGTCATTGACACCCTGGAAGCTAGTCAGGAAAAAAGTACAAATACAGACTGCTGGGCCAGGTCCAAGCAAGTTAGTAGGACCTTCTCCCATTGTGTCAGTCCAAGTAGAAGGCATTTATACAATGGTCCTTCTGGATACAGGAGCACAAGTGACCCTGCTAAACCAGGACTTTAAGACAAACACCTAAAACACCGACCTCTAAAGAAGTTGGAAGAGGTAGAGACTTGGGATCTTGGAACTCGATACATTAGCCGTTGTGTGCCTTTGCCCACCAGGAGCCAATGAAAGTTTCCTGATAGTAGGAACAACAACGACAAAGGGTCTAAGTTGTTCCTAGAGAAGTGTCAGTTCTACCAGCCTTCTGTCACTTACCTCAGACATGTTGTTTCAGCTGAGGGAGTGGCAGGTGACCCCAAGAAACAACTGAAACTGTCACTTCCTGGCCAAGATCTACCAATGTGACCAAGCTTAGGTCAATCCTGGAGTTCTGCCCATACTATCGAAGATTCGTCGAAGGATTTGCTAAGACAGCTCAGCCTCGCAATAGGTTGTTGAAGAGGTAGGGTGAGGACAATGACCCAGACTCACCAAAACCAGTCAAACAAACTGGAAGTCCCAAGAAGTCTCAGGAGTCAATTCAAAACCAGTGGTCTGATCAGTGTGAGCAAGACTTCCGTCAGCTGAAGATGAGCATAATGAATGCCCTTGTTCTGGCCTATGCTGATCCAACCAAACCTTATGAACTACATGTTGATGCCAGTTGAGAGGGGCTAGACGGGGTGTTGTATCAAGAGCATAATTGACTCCTGAAGCCTGTTGCCTATGTGAGCAGAAGCTTTGCCCCCGCTGAGAAGAACTATCCCACCCACAACCTGGACTTTCTTGTGAAAAAGTGGATGCACAGGGAGATGCACATTAGTTCCTGCTTTCAAGGAGCTTACAATCTAAGGTTCCTAACTCACATTTATTCATACATACACTAGGGCCAAACAACCTACCAGCATGTACCTGTAAGAAACCCATGCAGACACAGGGAGAACATGCAAACTCCAGGCAGGTAGTGCCATGGTTGAGATTTGAACCAATGACCCTAGTACTGTTAGGCTGAAGTGCTAACCACTTAGCCACTGTGCTGCCCCATCTATAAACCTGCATCACTAAAAACTATCAATAAATGCTGTATTACTTGCTGTTCATACTCAGTCACTATGGGATTCATTTTCTGTATTCTGCAAAAAATCTGGTTGATTCTGCTGTTCTCTGTCTCCCCCTCCTCTCTATGTCCCCACTGCAGTTGAGGATTTTACAGAGCAGTGTACAGCTAGTGCACATGCTCAGTTTTCAGTGTGTTTCTACCCTGAGAATTTCCTCTCTATCACATCTGAGCAGCCCATGTGACAACAGAGTCACACATGTGGGCATATACACAGTGGTAAATGGCAGCCCACTACCCCCCTCCTCCATGCCCACAAATCAGCTAAACACAATGGGGGTGGGATACTACATCTTGATTGATGAAGGCCTCACCTCCCTGCAATTCTATATCACAGGCTGGAGCCTATGATTTGCAGAAATCCAACCACACCATGTTATTTATTTTTCTTTGTATTATAAAGGCTATTTTTCTTAGAAAAAAAATGTGGCAAGCAACAGAGGACTAGAAGCTCCTCCTTCCACGGTTTCCCTTCAGATAGGCTGGGGAAAAGCTTGGTCAAGTGACACCTGTATATTGATTAGGAGAGAATGTACATATATTTGTTTTTTATTAAAATAATTAGAGTGCCATCATCCACATACAGAAAGAGAAAGGATAATGTAAATTAAACAGTGTGTGCTTAGTATCACTTTAAGAGCCCTTTCACACTAAAGTGCTTAAAAAATGCCTTAAAACGCCTTAGCGCTATTACCGTGCTTTTGCCTTGTTTTCACTGCGTTTTTGGGGCGCTAGCACTAAAATGAGCTCACCGCGCTGACGTTTTAAAGGTGTTTTTCAATTGTTAATGAAGCATAGGCATCAGCTAACAACCCCACCTCCCTACATCACTTCCTGTGAACTTCCTTGTAGCTCGTGGAGGGGAGAGAGGGAAAAGAGAGAAGATGGAGTTTCTTGAGCTCATGTTGCTGTTTGTGCTACTCTATTGGGAGAATATCTAACAGAGGCAGCAACATCGCTATTGGGTTTATCCCATCCTCCAAGCGCACACCTCAAGAGAACAATTCGCGTTGCTATATTAGGACTTGAGAGTGCACCCTGGCGAGTTCAGAAATTACACTCCAATTATACTGCCCCAGGGGACATGGATCAATGCAAAAAAAAGTTTTAAAAACGGCCGTTTTTTCGGGAGCAGTGATTTTAATAATGCTTAAAGTGAAATAATAAAAGTGTAATATCCCTTTAAATTTAGTACCTGGGGGGTGTCTATAGTATGCCTGTAAAGGGGCGCATGTTTCCTGTTTTTAGAACAGTCTGACAGCAAAATGACATTTCAAAGGAAAAAAAGTCATTTAAAACTACTCGCGGCTATTAACCAGTTGCCGACCGCCTAACGCAGATATACTGCGGCAGAATGGCACAGGCAGGTAAAATCACGTACCTGGTACGTGATCTGCCTCCCGCGGGCTGGGGGTGCATCGCGGTGCCCGAGGTGGTCGGCTTCGTTGGGGAAGCGATACAGGCTGAAGGGGAGGCCACTCATTCGTGGCCACCCCCTCGCGATCGCTCCCCACGAATGAAAATCTTCCTCTGCTGCTGTAATGTAAACAGCGGCAGAGGAAGTGATGTCATCTCTCCTCGAGCCGGTCTTTTCGTTCCGGCGCCGAGGAGAGAAGACATCAATGTGACACTAGGCACACTTTTCACCCCCCATCACCCCCCGATCACCCCCCTGTACCCCCTGTCACAGTGACACCAATAGCAGTTTTTTTTTTTTGCATTGGTGTCAGTTTGTGACAGTTATAAGTGGTAGGGCAGTTAGGGTTAGCCCCCTTTAGGTCTAGGGTACCCCCCTAACCCCCCCTAATAAAATTTTAACCCCTTGATCAACCCCGTCGCCAGTGTCACTAAGCGATCATTTTTCTGATCGCTGTATTAGTGACACAGGTGACGCTAGTTAGGGAGGTAAGTATATAGGTTCGCCGTCAGCATTTTATAGCGACAGGGACCCCCATATACTACCTAATAAAGGTTTTAACCCCCTGATTGCCCCCTAGTTAACCCTTTCACCAGTGATCACCGTATAACTGTTACGGGTGACGCTGGTTAGTTAGTTTGTTTTTTATAGTTTATTATAGTTTCAGGGCACCCGCCCTTTTTACCTTATAAAGGTTTAACCCCCTAATCGCTGGTGATATAAGTTAAGTTTTTAGGGTCAGATAAGGTCTGCGTCGCCCCAGGCAGCGTTAGGTTAGTGCCAGTACTGCTAACACCCAAGCACGCAGCATACACCTCCCTTAGTGGTATAGTATCTGAACGGATCAATATCTGATCCAATCAGATCTATACTAGCGTCCCCAGCAGTTTAGGGTTCCCAAAAACGCAGTGTTAGCGGGATCAGCCCAGATACCTGCTAGCACCTGTGTTTTGCCCCTCGGCCCAGCCCTGCCCAGCCCACCCAAGTGCAGTATCGATCGATCACTGACATTTACAAAACCTTAGGCACACATAACTGCAGCGTTCGCAGAGTCAGGCCTGATCCCTGTGATGGCTAACAGTTTTTTGGTAGCATTTTGATACAGTTGCTGACAGTCAGGAGCTTTTTTGCCTGTGAGTCTCACTAGTGTACCACTAAATTTAGAGCCCAAAATGGCAAATCGAAGGCACACTAGTGAAGAGGCCTACACGTTTCTGAGCGTGACAGATAGTGAAGAGGAAGTCACTCATCTGTCAGATTCAGGCTCAGAATACGATCCTGTAGATGACAGCGGCTCCATGACGGGTAGCTCTGATGACGGAGTTGTGGTCACTGCCAAGGCCAGGCGTACCAGAACTCAATCTTTGTCTTCTGTCCTTGAAGTGCAAGAACCGCAGGTCCCTCATATGGAGCCGCTATTCCTTCTGGTGAACTGGCAAGCACCAGCGGCCTAGTACACCCTGGTCGTATATCCAGCACTGCAGTAACACTTGGTGACGTGGCGAGTCCCGTAAGTGCAGTTCATGCTGGCAAGGTGGCAAGCACAAGTAGTGTCCCGCTGCCACCAAGAAGACGAACACAGGCCCGTCGTGCCCATAGTGCCCTTCCTGCTGCATTCGCCAATCCGAATTGGGAACCCACCACTTCTGCAGCACCCGTACTTCCCCCATTTACTGGCCAACCCGGAATTCAGGTTGATTTTATGCCACTTGATTTTTATTCGCTGTTTTTCACCGAGGATCTCTATAGATCTATTGTGGACCAAAGCAATTTATACGCTGGTCAACACATCGCCACTATTCTTTAGTCCTCCCTTGCCAGAGATTGGAGACCGATTATGGTCTCCGAATTTAAGCTCTTTCTGAACCTTTCCCTCAACATGGGCATAACTGAAAAGAGTGAGTTGTGGTCATATTGGTCCACTGACCCAATTCACCATATGCCCTTGTTCTCTGCCTCCATGACCAGGGCACGATACAAGCAGATTTTGTGGTTCATGCACTTCAACAACAATGAACTCTGTCGTCCTCGTGCAGACCCTGAATACGATCGGCTCTACAAAATTCGGCCCCTCGTAAACCACTTCAACCAACGTTTTGCAGACTTGTTTACTCCCCATCAAGTTGTCCCCATCATGTTGTCTGCGTTAAGTTTTCTGGCCGCTTGTCATTCAAACAGTACCTTCCCAGCAAGCGTGCCAGATACAGGGTCAAGATGTATAAGCTCTGTGACAGGGCCACAGGCTATACATGTAGTTTTATGGTTTACGAGGTCAAGGATAGTCACGTAGAGCCGACAGACTGCCCTGACTACATAGGAAGCGCTGGCAAGATTGTGTGGGACTTGGTGTCACCCTTATTCGGAAAGGGGTACCACTTGTACGTGGACAATTATTACACAAGCGTGCCACTTTTTAGCCACCTTTTTGATCATCAGATTGGAGCATGTGGCACCGTGCGACCTAATCGCCGGGGCTTTCCCCAGCGGCTTGTAGATTCCCGTCCTAGGCTGGGGGAGAGAGCCTGCTTGCAGTGTAATAATTTGCTCGCTATGAAGTGGAGGGATAATAAGAATGTTTTCGTTCTTACCTCCCTTCATGCAGACACGACGGTCCAAATTACTACGGCGACTGGTGTTTTGGAGAAGCCCCTCTGTGTCCACGAATATAACCAAAATATGGGAGGGGTGGACCTCAACGACCAGTTGTTGGCGCCGTACCTAGTTGACCGTAAGGCCAGACGCTGGTACAAAAAAGTATCTGTTTATTTATTTCAATTGGCTTTGCTGAACGCTTATGTGCTATACAGAGCTTCAGGACGGACTGGATCCTTCCTTAAATTCCAGGAAGAGATCGTCAGAGCCCTTCTGTTTCCAGACGGTGCTCCACCTCACCTTTCCCAACCAAATGCAGTAAGCCGGCTGCATGACAGGCATTTTCTTTATGTCCTCCCGAGTACCCCTACCCAACGAGCCCCCCAAAAAAGATGTTGTGTCTGCAGCAAGTGCGGATTTAGACGTGACACCCGGTATTATTGTCCCTCCTGTCCTGACAATCCTGGTCTTTGCATTGGTGAATTTTTGAACGCTACCATACACTAGTTGAGTATTAGCGTAGGGTACAGCACTGCACAGACTAGGACACACTTTCACTGGGTCTCCCAAGATGCCATCGCATTTTGAGAAACCCAAACCTGGTACCAGTTACAAAAGTTAAAGTTACAAAAAAAAGTGTAAAAAAAAAAAACACAAAAAAAAATAAAATAATAAAAACCAAAAATAGTTGTCGTTTTATTGTTCTCTCTCTATTCTCTCTCTATTGTTCTGCTCTTTTTTACTGTATTCTATTCTGCAATGTTTTATTGTTGTTATGTTTTTATCATGTTTGGTAACCATTTTTTTGTTTTCAGGTACGCCATTCAGCGGCAGAGCGGATTTATTTATCTTGACAGCAACAGCGTTTGCTCCCACGAAACATAAAGCCATGACTCCAGCACTGTCTGAGGTGATTTCACCACCACAGTTACATACTTCAGCATATATGCCGAAGCGTGGGGGCAGCAGTGGGTGGAGGAGCGATTTGCTCCTGCCTTTTGCGGGAGGATGCCCCCATGCTTCGGCATATATATATTTTAGGCACAGGTTGCGTTTAAATGTTTTATTTTTTACTATGTTTTTTCTGTATTTGCTTTGCAGGTATGGTAAGTCTTACTGTTATACTGTAATGTTACTTTGTTTTATTGTTAACCATCATTTGCTTAGCAGGTATGCCATTCAGTTGCAGCGCGGATTTATTTATCTTGACAGCAACAGTGTTTGCTCCTACGATACATAAAGCCGTGACTCCAGCGCTGTCGGAGGTGTTTTCACCACCACAGTTACATACTTCAGCATATATGCCGAAGCGTGGGGGCAGCAGTGGGTGGAGGAGCGATTTGCTCCTACCTTTTGTGGGAGGATGCCCCAATGCTTCGACATATATAAACTGTGCATGTATGCCCATCATTAGAAGTGGGTGGATGAAGGGAGGTATTCTAATGGTGGGCATACCCACCGATCAATATCTTTTTTTCGTTCAGCTCACAGGCTGCATGAAAAAAAAGTTTACAATATATGCCCAACAAGGACCAGCAACGTACTGGTATGTTGCTGAACTTTGAGTGGTTATACCAGAATGATGCCTGCAGGTTTAGGTATCATCTTGGTATCATTCTTTTCAGCCAGCGGTCGGCTTTCATGTAAAAGCAATCCTAGCGGCTAATTAGCCTCTAGACTGCTTTTACAAGCAGTGGGAGGGAATGCCCCCCACCGTCTTCCATGTTTTTCTCTGGCTCTCCTGTCCCAACAGGGAACC
This sequence comes from Lithobates septentrionalis, assembly GCA_037952835.1. Lineage (NCBI taxonomy): Eukaryota > Metazoa > Chordata > Amphibia > Anura > Ranidae > Lithobates > Lithobates septentrionalis. The sequence goes on along the minus strand of JBBDGP010001928.1, from coordinate 3,301,282 downwards.
CGAGAATGCAGCCGGTGATTCGGCCAGCTGACCATAGAGTTGATCAGAGACCAGAATGGCTCCAGTCATCTCTATGGCCTAAGAAACCGGAAGCTACGAGCATTTCACGACTTAGATTTCGCCGGAAGTAAACAGCGCCATTGGGAAATTGGGAAAGCATTTTATCACACAGATCTTGGTGTGGTCAGATGCTTTGAGGGCAGAGGAGAGATCTAGGTTCTAATAGACCCCAATTTATTCAAAAAAGAGTACCTGTCACTACCTATTGCTATCATAGGGGATATTTACATTCCCTGAGATAAGAATAAAAATGATTAAAAAAATCAAAAAAATGAAAGGAACAGTTTAAAAATAAGATAAAAAAAAGCAAAAAAATAATATAGAAAAAAAAAAAAAAAGCACCCCTGTCCCCCCCTGCTCTCATGCAAAGGCGAACGCAAGCATCGGTCTGGCGTCAAATGTAAACAGCAATTGCACCATGCATGTGAGGTATCACCGCGAAGGTCAGATTGAGAGCAGTAATTTTAGCAGTAGACCTCCTCTGTAAATCTAAAGTGGTAACCGGTAAAGGCTTTTAAAGGCTTTTAAAAATGTATTTAGTTTGTCACCACTGCACGTTTGTGCGCAATTTTAAAGCATGTCATGTTTGGTATCCATGTACTCGGCCCAAGATCATCTTTTTTATTTCATCAAACATTTGGGCAAGAAAAGTGGGTGATATGTCACATAAGTTTCTAAATGTTGTGCATAAAATGCCAGGACAGTTCAACCCCCCCCCCCCCCCCCAAATGACCCCATTTTGGAAAGTAGACAGCTATTTGCTGAGAGGCATGTCGAGTCCATGTAATTTTTTATATTGTGACACAAGTTGCGGGAAAAAGACAATTTTTTTTTTTTGCACAAAGTTGTCACAAAATGATATATTGCTCAAACATGCCATGGGAATATGTGAAATTACACCCCAAAATACATTCTGTTGCTTCTCCTGAGTACGGGGATACCACATGTGTGAGACTTTTTGGGAGCCTAGCCGCCAAGCAGAAAACCAAGCACCGCCTTCAGGCTTTCTAAAGGCATAAATTTTTGATTTCACTCTTCACTGCCTATCACAGTTTTGGAGGCCATGGAATGCCCAGGTGGCACAAACCCCCCCAAATAACCCTATTTTCGAAAGTAGACTTTATTTTCCTTTATTTTATATTCCTTTATTTAAATGCTTTATATTCCTTTATTTAAATGCTTCTTCTTTCTTCTATCTCCTTTCGTCTTTCTTCTTTCTTCTATCTTCCTTCAGTTAATTCCTCCATCTTCTTCTTCTTCTGGTTCTTCTGGTTCTTCTGGTTCTTCCTCCGGTGTTCTCGTCCGGCATCTTCCTCCGCGGCATCTACGTCTTCTTCCCTTCTTCTCCTCGGGCCGCTCCGCATCCATGATGGCATGGAGGGAGGCTCCCGCTGTGTGACGCTTCTCCTCTTCTGACGGTTTTTAAATAACGGGGGGTGGGGCCACCCGGTGACCCCGCCCCCCTCTGACGCACGGGGACTTGACGGGACTTCCCTGTGGCATTCCTCTTGACGTCAGAGGGGGCGGGATTACCCGTTATGTATCCCCGCCCCCTTCTGACGTCACGGGGAATGCCACAGGGAAGTCCCCGTGCATCAGAGGGGGGCGGGGTCATCAGGTGGCTCCGCCCCCCGTTATTTAAGAACCGTCAGAAGAGGAGAAGGGTCACACAGCGGGAGCCTCCCTTCATGCCATCATGGATGCAGAGCGGCCCGAAAAGAAGAAGAAGACAAGAAGATGAAGAGAAGAAGATGAAGAGAAGAAGATGAAGAGAGAAGCGTCACACAGCGGGAGCCTCCCTCCATGCCATCATGGATGCGGAGCGGCCCAAAGAGAAGAAGGGAAAAAGCTGCCGACGCCGCGGAGGAATATGCCAGACGAGAATACCGGGGGAAGAAGCAGAAGAACCAGAAGAACCGGAGGAAGAAGATGGAGGAAGAATAACAGGGGGTGGGGGCCACCCGGTGACCCCACCCCCCTCTGACGCACGGGGACTTGACGGGACTTCCCTGTGGCATTCCCCGTGATGTCAGAGGGGGGAGGGGTCACCCGTTACGTAACCTCGCCCCTTCTGACATCACGGGGAATGCCACAGGGAAGTCCCCGCCAAGTCCCCCCGCATCAGAGGGGGGCGGGGTCACCGGGTGGTTCCGCCCCCCATTATTTAAGAACCATCAGAAGAGGAGAAGCGTCACACAGCGGGAGCCTCCCTCCATGCCATCATGGATGCGGAGCGGCCCGAAAAGAAGAAGACAAGAAGATGAAGAGAAGATGAAGAGAGAAGTGTCACACAGCGGGAGCCTCCCTCCATGCCATCATGGATGCGGAGCGGCCCGAGGAGAAGAAGGGAAGAAGATGCCGACGCCACGGAGGAAGATGCCGGACGAGAACACCGGGGGAAGAACCAGAAGAAGAAGAAGATGGGGGAAGAAACCAAAGGAAGAAGGAAACCAAAGGAAGAAGATAGAAGAAAGAAGAAGCATTTAAATAAAGGAATTTTCAAAAACTGTTTCTTGTCATTTCTAACATTTTTGACACTTTTTTAGTGAAATGGTAGGGGTACTTTTGTACCCCCTTACCATTTCACACAGGGGGGAGGGCCGGGATCTGGGGGTCCCCGTGTTAAAAGGGCTTCCAGGTTCTGATAATCCCCCCCGCCCACAGACCCCCACAACCACCGGCCAGGGTTGTGGGGATGAGGCCCTTGTCCTCATCAACATGGGGACAAGGTGTTTTGGGGGGCTACCCCAAAGCACCCTCCCAATGTTGAGGGCATGTGGCCTTTTACGGTTCAGGAGGGGGGGCGCTCTCTCGTCCCCCCTCTTTTCCTGCGGCCTGCCAGGTTGCGTGCTCGGATAAGGGTCTGGTATGGATTTTTGGGGGGACCCCACGCCGTTTCTTTTTTTAATTTTGGCGCGAGGTTCCCCTTAAAATCCATACCAGACCCGATGGGGTCTGGTATAGATTTTGAGAGGGACCCCACGCCATTTTTTTTTTAAATTTTGCTTTTAACCCTTTTTAAAGCACCTCGCTAGCGGCCAAAAAGCGCTGCTAAAATTATGGTAAAGCACCAATAAAAATAGTGGCACTTTACCGCCGACGCCCCCCTGCCCCAATGTGAAAGTGCCCTAGTACAGCTCAATGGGCATAGCATATTTTACTGACAAATGGAATGCTTTAAATAAAATCAAATCAATTACTTTTCTGACCTGCATGAGAGGTATGAGAGGTATGAAGCAGATATAAAAATTAATGCCTAAAATAATTGTGATGGGTGTGTTTTTGTGGTGGGGTTAACTGATGGCATATTGTACTGTGCAAAAGTTTTAGGTATGTGTGAAGAAATGCTGTCAAGTAAGAATGCTTTCAAAAATATATATATTAACCAATTAAGGACCGAGCCTCTTTTTGAGATTTGTTGTGTACAAGTTAAAAACAGTTTTTTTTGCTAGAAAATTACTTAGAACCCCCAAACATTATACATTTTTTTCTAAATAAAATGGCGGTCGTTGCAATACTTTCTGTCAAACTGTATTTGCGCAGCGGTCTTACAAACGCACTTTTTTTGGAAAAAATACACTTTTTGAATTAAAAAATAAGGCAACAGTAAAGTTAGCCCAATTTTTTATATATTGTGAAAGATAATGTTATGCTGAGTAAATTGATACCCAACATGTCATGGCGACAAACTTTTACCCTTAAAAATCTCCATAGGCGACGTTTAAAAAATTCTACAGGTTGCATGTGTTGAGTTACAGAGGAGATCTAGGGCTAGAATTATTGCTCTCGCTCTACCGATTGTGGCAATACCTCACATGTGTGGTTTGAACACCGTTTTCTTATGCGCTACTCGTGTATGCGCTTGCTTCTGCACGCAAGCTCGGCAGGATGGGGCGCGTTTAAAAAAATTTATTTTACCTTTTATTTTTGATTTTTACACTGTTCTTTTAAAAAATGTGTCACTTTTATTCCTATTACAAGGAATGTAAACATCCCTTGTAATAGAAAAAAAGTATGACAGGACCTCTTAAATATGAGATCTGGGGTCAAAAAGACCTCAGATCTCATATTTACACTAAAATGCCGATGGCTCCGGGAAATGGCGGAGGGCAGCGGAGGGCACCGGAGCGCTGCGGGGGGGGGGGGGGCTTCTCCCGCCGCCAATAAATGTGATCTCTCTGCGAATCCGTCGCAGAGGAAGAAGAGGATATCGGGGTTAGGGCAGCTAGCTGCTGCCATAGCAACGATATTCCTCTTCAAAGTTAGGACGTATATCGGTGTGCAGCGGTCCATAAGTGGTTAATTACTTATTTTCATCAATTTTTAAAATAAAAAAGTGAGTGAGCAGAATCTAAATCTAAATTGAGCCTTGGCATTCGCGACCACCACACCCACAGTTCCTGGTGCAGACATCCCTAGATGGCCCTCTGTCTATAGCACTACATGTTGACTTGTGAGCTGATGTGTGAGTAAACTAGGGATGGGTACTCCTTCATTTCGGGTGGGCTTTTTTCTCCCCCCTCCTCTTTTTCCCTATTTTTGTTTAATCATTAGATTACAGTTTTTTACATACTTTTTCTAGTTACGCATATTGCACCTGCTCCTGAGGAAGTGGAACACTCCACAAAACGCATCTAGTCCTTTGAAATGCAATTATTTTATTACAACTATGCAGCTCTCAACCTAATATCCACTTGTCATACTGTGTTATGATCCTATTGAATTATTTATCAAATGTTTTATCACATGTATAAATTACTGTAAATTACATTTTTTTATATTCTGTTGATGAGGCTGCCCAATAAAAACTGGTCTCAACACTATTATTTTTATATGCATTGAGGTATGATTCCACCTATATATATGCATCGAGGTATGATTCCACCTATATAGACATATGATTTATTAATGTGTCCCTATACTTATTATTATTCTCCAATTGTTTTGCACGCACCTCAAGTCCCAACCTCCTTTCTCCCCTAAGATTTGTGGTTAGTTCTCCAAGGTGTTTGGAACAACCTACCTACCGAGTTCCTTCAAACACTTTGTGCAAGTGTACCTAGAAGAATTGATGCTATTTTGAAGGCAAAGGGTGGCCACACCAAATATTGATTTAATTTGGATTACTCTTCTATTCCTTTACTTTCCATTTTGTTATTTAATAAAAAATAAAATATTAACACTCCTATTTCTGAAAGCATTCCTAACACAGTAGTGTATTTCTCAGCCCTGCATCTGTAGAATAACAACCATCAACATGAGCAGTATAGCCCTCCATGAAATCTGTATCATATCAAATAGTTGGCAACATTCCACAATACATTCATAAGGACAACTTCAAGTGGTAAGACAAAATAGTTGTCAAAGGGAGACAGTGCACATGTTCACCACCCAACGCCATTTTGTCAGCCTACGTCTGACGTCTGACAAAACGGCAATGGGTGCTGTTTGATATACATCACTTCCGGTCAGCTGGAATGCAGGTGGGGCACTTACTGGCGATTCCTATACAACACATGGTGATCCCTGTTGTCTTTGATGCAAGTGCAATACAACCTTCTTTTTTAAATAAATTGTTTGAATTACTGCACCATGAGAGCGTTTTTTCCTTTCCCTCTCTATATGGCAAAACTGCAGCTTTGAGAACGCTATCTATATACATATTGAATGGATGACAACAGCAGTTTGGATTCATTCCTGTGACCTCATGTATGACATCTTGGATTTTCCCATATGCGTAATTTGACTCCCTGTAATAGGGGTCAATTAAGTTTAGTGAGTGCATTGTGTGTCTGCATGCGGGTGGAGAGGAACCTTTCCTATACTCACTGAGGACGTTATTCCCGTGTGGGATCTATACATGGACTCCGCAATTTTTATGTATTTTTTTATAATTCAAATGAAGATGTATTTATTTATTTGTTTATTCACTATGGTGATTTATGATATGTCATTTTTGATATAAGAGAGTGGCTCTTTTGTTTCTTTTCACGTTATAGGTGTTTTTTACACTTTACAATACGCAGCACTTTATTGTAGTTTATTTGTTTTTTGGCATTGATTTGCACAGGTTTGGAACCTATTGGTTCCTATATTTTCTTCTGCTTAAAAACTCTTGCAGCATAAATGGTGAAGGGGTTAGGGTGCACTCCAGCTGTTGGAGTTATCCATGAAGAATTAATTGTCCATTACTCTGAAGAGTTCTCTGTCTTTGACTGAGAGGGCTATTTTATTGTCATCAGGTGCAGTACAAAATACTGTGCGTGTTCACAGTCATCATCACAGAGGATAGGAGTGGCATGTCTATTTCCTAATATGTGAGTTTTGAAAGTGTTGACTTCAGACAATTTGTACATCTTGTCCAAACATACGTCACTCATTTTTCCCAGCCTAGATTATGTCTTTGTGCACATGGAGCATTGTCAGGACCACTGTACTGCTGGAGCACCTTATGTACTCAGAAAATTTCAGCATTCATGTCCATAGCATGAATTCAATCAGCCAGGTGCCCTAAATTTGAATGATAATATGCAGGTTCAAGAGTAGAATCCTCTTGTTGGGTAACTGATCACATTCAATTAGTGTTGGCAAGTGTATGTGCAAATTTCTCTTGAATGAGGAGACCATGTGCCCTTCTACTAAATGTCTCTATGCAACCAGAATGTCGTGTTGCATATCCTTTTATTTAAATTTTTTATTTATAGTAAGCAAAAAAGGGGGTCCACATGGACCAATGTAACATTACATACTTTGTATTTTCACCACGTAATATAACATAACATGTTTCCATAGTATAGCATATTTCGTTATTGACCAGTAGTGTGGAATCGTGAGAATTTATTACTACACAGCTATTGTTTTCGTGTAATCGTGGTGGTTAGGTTAGGGTAGTCCCTTGTGTTTCCCCCTTCCGTTTTCCTTTTTCTCAAGAAGTGTGAGAGGGTCTTATATTCGAGAAGGAGAGAAGAGGAGAAGGGGAGAATAATGTGAAAGGTTATAGAGGAGAGAAGAAAAGGGGGGGGGGGGGGAGGTCTCCAGGATCATGGAGCATACATTGTATTTGTGGTATTTGTGGTGGGGCGACAACATCGGTGAGTTCCTTGTGTCCAGCATGCAGCAAGCGATTTCAAGCCGGATTTGACTCTCTCAGGGCTTGACCCTCATCCGAGTATATAAACATGTTCCACAGCTGCCACGTTTTGGAGAATTTCTCCTGTCTATTTTGAGCCGTGGGGATGAGGTCTTCCATGTGTTTAATTTCTTCTACTTTTTTGATCCATAGTGCTATGGATGGTGGGTCTTTGGATTTCCATTTTAGAGGAATGCATGCCTTAGCTGCGTCTAACAAATGACGCAGCACTGACTTTTTATATGTTTTTATGGGAATGTTTGCTGCATGCAGGAGGAAAAAGGATGGATCATCAGTAATATTATACTCTGTGAATTTCTGTATCGTCTGTTTGACTTCCAACCAAATGTTCGTCAATCCAGAGCAAGACCAAAAGACATGTAGTAATGTACCTTTTTCGGTTTGACAACGCCAGCACAGGTCAGACGACCCCGGAAACAGTCTACTCAACTGTGCTGGGGTTCTGTACCAATGTGAGATAATTTTGTAGTTCATCTCCTGAGTTTTGGCGCATATGGAGGATTTGTGTGTGAGTTTCAGTATCTGTTGTTTCTTGGCTGAGCTAAGGCTACAGTTCAGCTCCTTTTCCCATTTGGTTAGTCCTGGTGGAACATAGTCTGAAGGGGGCGAATTGAGAATACTGTAAGCTAGAGAAAGTGTGTGTGGTAGTGTCCCCTGTGTTGAACATATGTCTTCCAGTATGGTGGGAGTTTGTCCGCTCATGGGGGGGTGGATAGTTTTGAGGAAGTGTCTCAGTTGAAGTGCTCTCAGGAAGTCTAGTTTATATATACCTGTTGGGTCTGTAAGTTCTGCAGTCATTTTCCAATGTCCTCCCCCACTAAAGTGGGAGGCCTGGAAAAGGCCTGATCCAGCTAGGTTCCTAAACGTCGTGTCATGTAGTCCTGGTGAAAACAACGGGTTTCCCAGTATTGGGTAGAGGGGTGAGTTCAACGAGATTATAGTAGCCCTCTTAAAGAGTTGAGCGCAGGTTTGTATAGTGTTTCCTATTAATGGGTGTCTCCTGATCTCTGCCGGGATATTCGGGTGGCACCAGGGGGCTCTCCTAAGGGGTATCTGGCTTTGGTTTTGTTCCATGCTAGTCCAGAGTTTGGTCTCTTGGTGTCGACACCAATCGACCAATCTTCCCAAATGGACTGCCTGGTAGTAGGTACGAACGTCAGGGAGTGCTAGACCCCCCGACAATTTGGGGAGAACCAGTATTTTATGAGCAAGCCTCGGTTTCTGTTTGGCCCATACAAATTCCGTAAAGGTCAATTGTACCTTTTTGAAAAAGGGTGTAGGTATGTTTACTGGTAGTGCTTGCATAAGATAGAGAAATTTGGGAAGAATAGACATTTTAAGTATGTTACATCTACCCACCCAAGAATGCAATCCTGTATTCCATTTGTTTAGGAGTTCCCTGATCGTTTTAAGTAGTGGTGGGAAATTTAGATCGTAGATCCGAGATAAATCGTGGGGAATTTGCGTGCCTAGGTATTTTAGCGCCATGTTGTTCCATTTCAAGTGTATGCTGGACTGGAGATGTTGAAGCTGTGTTTGTGGTATTCCGACCCCCATAGCTTCCGATTTGGCGAAGTTTATCTTTAGGTTGGACAAATTACCATATATTTTGAATTCTTTAAGTAAATTCGGGAGTGATATTATTGGATTTGTGAGTGAAAACATAAGGTCGTCCGCGTATGCTGACACCTTATGTTGATTCTGATTTATCTCTATACCTTTGATGTTGGGGTTCAGTCTTACATGGCATAAAAAGGGTTCAAGGGATAGAGCAAAGAGGAGTGGGGAGAGGGGGCATCCCTGTCTTGTCCCATTGGTGATTGGGAATGGGTCCGAGATCGTCCCGTTTGCTCTTACCCTGGCGGTCGGTGTTGTGTAAACTGCCATTATCCAATTTAACATCTTGCTGCCAATTCCCGTGTGTATAAGCGTTTCAAACATAAAGGACCAGTTCACGCGGTCAAATGCTTTTTCAGCATCTGTGCTGACAAAGACACTTGGCGTTTTTGTGTGGTTGGATGCGTGTATAAGGTTCAGCACTTTAGTGGTGTTGTCTCTCGCCTCTCTGGTGGGCACAAAGCCCACCTGGTCAAGATGTATTAAGCTCGGAAGGTGGAGTTGTAGTCTGGATGCAATTATTTTGGTGAATAGTTTGATATCTGTGTTGAGTAGAGAGATTGGTCGGTAACTTCCGCATTGGGTCGGGTCTTTCCCTTCTTTTGGAATGACCGAGATCTGAGCCTGCAGAGAAGAGCTGTGGAGTCTGCCCCCTACCGCTAGGCTATTAAACAGCTCTACCATGTGGTCTCCCAGGGATGGCAGAAGAGTTTTGTAGTATTGAACTGTTATGCCATCTGGTCCTGGGGCTTTTCCCAATTTGGTGTTACCGATTGCTGTCTGTAATTCAGGTAGTGTAATAGGGTCCTCCAAGAGGTCACGCGTTTCCGCGGGTAGTGTGGGCATCTGGGATTCAGTTACGTAGTCTCTTATACGTTCCATTGAGGGACCTGTCGTAGGTATGTTGTATAATTTTTCGTAAAATGATTTAAATTCATTGGTAATTTGTTGGGGGAGGGTCTTTTTTTGGCCTGTGTGTGAGAAGATATGAGGTATATATGATGCTGCTCTTTGGGTTTGTAGAGATTGAGCTAGCATTCTTCCACATTTATTGCCAGATTCGTAAATTTTTTTCCTAGTAATTTGCATCACAGACTTAGCTTTATGATAAAGCAAGTCTGTGATCTGTGCACGTACTGTGTCTAGTTCAGTTTCCACTTGTCTAGTCTGGGTTTGTTTGTGTGCAAATTCTAGTGACTGTAGCTTATTTATCAGCTTTGTCATCTGTTCAGTCCTCTGTTTTTTAAGTCTTGAGCCATGTTGTATTAGGATGCCCCGAATCACAGCTTTGTGGGCTTCCCATACAAGACCTTTGTCACTGCCCGTGGTGTTGTTGGTTTGGAAGTAGTGTGTTATCTCTCTGTTGACAGCTGCAAGTGTCTCTGGGTCTTGTAATAAGCTTTCGTTAAGTCTCCAAGGGCTTCTTTGTCCCTTGTAGAAGTCTGTCAAGGCATACCTCATCATAACTGGGGCGTGGTCTGACCATGTAATAGAGCCTATAGTGGTGCTTCTGACTGCCTGTAGTTGTCTGTGGGGAAGCAGAAAATAATCTAAACGTGAGTACGTTTGGTGAGGGCGGGAGTAAAATGTATAGTCCCGTTCTCCGGGATGTAGTAGGCGCCAGGCGTCTATTAATTGTGCCGAGTGTAGGGCTGAATAAATGGCTTTGCGTATTCCCTTGTGTATGGAGGATGTTCCCGTCGAGGTGTCTTCTGTAGGGAGAAGGGGGATATTTAGGTCGCCGCCCACTATAAGTTGGCCCTCAGAAAATCTTTGGAGTAATTTCAAATTCTTCCTGAGGAAAACATCCTGGTGGCAATTGGGAGCATATAGATTGGCTATAGTTACTTTTGCGTCCCCTATTTTGCCCTTGATGAAGAGATATCTACCCTCCGGGTCTGTTTGTATGGCAGTCAGTGACCATGGGATTTTAGCTGATATTTGAATGGAAACACCTCTGGATTTGGCTTCTGAGTAGGTTGAGTGATATACTGTCGGGTAGAGTCTGTTTTTCAGGATAGGGAAAGCATTTTCCCGGAAGTGGGTCTCTTGCAGCAGAACAATGTCTGCCTTCATGCGTTTCATGTCGTTTTGTAGCATGCGCCTTTTTTCTGGGACGTTAAGTCCTTTGACGTTTAAGGTTACGATATGGAGGGCGTCCATGATCCTGGGGAGTAGGAGGGTGAGGAGAAGGTAGAGAGGGGAGGTGAGATCAGTGGGTTAAGAGGAGGTAGAAAGAAAAGTACAGAGAATCAGAGAATAAATAGAAGTGAGGGTAGAGATCCCTCGAACACTATTTCAAGTTTCTAATAGAACAGCAATATTTTGCTTATACACTCTACAGGAGAACCTGTGTATTGAGCGTAGACCTAAGTGGGAGCGTAGTCAGCGAAGGGCCTAGGGAGATACCCGGACACCGTCCGCACCCCCCCTCCGCTTTATTTAGTGTTTAAGGTCATGCAGGTGATATGTTGGCAGGTGGTGTAGTAGACAGGAGATAAAACAAAATACGGCAACCTCAATTAGCAGCCTACTTATATAGCAGTTTTAACAGATCTTAACTTAGATATCAACATGTGTATGGTTGAAAAATGGGTCGGATATGCGGACAAAAAACAAACAATGTAACAACTCTCCGGTGAGGCTTCCCCCCCCCCCCCCCCCCCCGCCCCCCGGCTCCATGCCAGCAAGCCTCCAACATACCAGACAGTAAAGTCCTAGTTTACCTACGGAAGAGTTCCTCTCCGACCGTCCGAGACCCAGTCCATGTAGGTAGTCTCTTCCTCTAGGTCAGTCAGAACGGCCGGATCGTGTGATTCAGGGTTCACAGTTATTTTAGGCGGAGGTGCTTCTTTACCAGATTTCAGGCACTTCACTGAAGATGACCCTCTATTATGTATTATGTGTTGGTCTGGTCTACAGTGGGTAAGTGGTCATTAAGGATTTCCGTCTTGACTCGTGGTTCATGGTGGGATGAGGGCAATATTCCCGCGAGCTGGGCGAGTGTAACACATTCTGACGGTGGAGTTTCTGTATATCATTCGTAGATGTTTTCTGTGTGCGAGAATCTGAGATTTCTCCTGTATGTTTCGCTGATTGGCCTCGTGGACTTGCGTAGGCAGACTTTGTTCAAGGCGCAGTCTTAAGGTTGTACTTTCCCCCTGGTCCTCTATCAATTCAGGGGGGATCTGGCAAGGGGGTGTGAGGCTTTTGTCCCCTCTCGATGCGGTGGTCTGCAATGTACATTTTGAGCTAGCAAAGAGGAAGGTCTGCCTCCAACCTCAACTCTCCTCACCAGACCAGACACGTGATTCTGAGTCTGGGGCTTGGTGACATGTCTGTATGTGGCTGTATCCAGGGGCCGCTTGGGGCTAACGAACAGGGAGTCCCCCCCAGAGGGTTAAATAAGGAACTATGCCGCAATGTCCGAACCCATAACTCACGTATTTAAGCTATTAAGACACAAAGTTCAAGACTCACGTGAACCGCTGCTGTTTGAGGCTCTAGCACGTCCCCGGTTTCTTTGGGGTCTGGCTGGCTGGTTGGGTCTGAACGCAGCTGGTCCTGGACGGCCCATCGGTCTTGGAATTTTCAGCCTCCAGTTCGGTACTGGAAACGGGTCAGCTCCTAAGAAGGTGAAACAGGCAGGGAGATCTGCTGGTGATCGCAGCGTAAATGTAGAGTTGTTAGAGTGGAATATCACTGCCAAGGGGTATCCCCATCGATAGGTGCAACCATGTTGTCTAGCAGACTCCAGTAGCGGTTTCAGCATGGCTCGGCATTGAAGTGTGGCTCTGGAAATATCCGGGAGGATTTGTATTTGAGCGCCGTCGAATTCTATGTCTCCGCTCTCCCAGGCATTGCGCAGGATGGTTTCCTTTTGAGCGTACCTATGTAGTCGGCATAGGACGTCACGAGGCCTTGCTGGATCCGCGGGTTTTGGACCTAGAGTTCTGTGGACTCTGTCGATTTCTAGAGAGGGTGGTGGGTTATCTAGGAGTCTGTGGAAAATGGCTGTTACCGTCTCCGCCAGGTCTTCTGGGCCCGTTGCTTCCGGGATTCCCCGTAGCCGCAGGTTGTTGCGTCGGCTACGGTCCTCCATTTCTTCAAGATGGAGCTGCATCTCCTGCATCTCTGTGTTGTGAGACTCGTGGGCTTTCTCTAGGGATGCGACTCGGGATTCCAGTGTAGAGGTCAGCGATTCCCCGTTTGACACTCGGTTGTTTATCGTGTGTATTTCTGACCTGATCTCCTGTATGTCTCTGCTATGAGCTTCTTCCACACGCTGTATCAGAGCTTCGATATCTGCCCTGGTAGGTAGGGCCTGCAGCATGGCTCGGAGGTCGTCTTCTATCCGTGGCCTACTTTGTGTGATAGTCGCCATGTCCGGCTGGAATGCGATCGGGGTTCCCATATGTGGGTCCGCTTCCATAATCCCTGTTATGAAGAGTGTCTGTGGCTCAGCGGGAGTCCTCTCTGTGCGGGAGACACGAGGCGCGGAAACAATGGCGCCTGGGGATACCTCCTGCCTGTCTCTGAGGTAGCGTCTTATGCCGAGTTGTGTGATCGGGGTGCCTGTTCCTCTGGCTGTCGCTCTCGTTCTGTAGTGTCTAGGGGTGGTCATGCCATGTTCACCTGCGGTAGATGTGGTGTGTTAGGTCGGCGGAGTGCGGACCGGGCCGGGAGCTCCCTCAGCAAGCGTCTTTACTCGGCCATCGCTAAGCCACGCCCTCTGCATATCCTTTTATGTCCATAGATCTAAAAAAATGTTGGTTTAGCCAGAAATCTTTGTTTGTCTATTATGGCATACATTCTGGTAGCTTTTTCTGGATGCCCTTCAGAATATATCTTGACTAGACATACTTTAGCACAGCATTTGGAATTGGAACCTTCCACACTTTAGTACATGAAAAGAAAGAAGTTGTTGTAGCTGGAAAATAACTGTGACTCTCATTATTTGAGGCAGTGCTGGATGTACCTGGATGCTATGGTTTGTCAGATTCCGGGTCACCTGATCGCTGTGATAGCCTCTGATTGGCTGTCACAGTGATCAGTCACTGTGAAGCCCGCCTGCGTGTTTTCTTTTTCTATGAATGGAGGATAGAGATACTTAGTATCTCTCCTTGCAGAGAAAAAAAAAAGAGTGTGTAAAAAATACATAAATATTAATAAAAAAATAAAAAAACACAAAAAATACCTAGATCAAGGTTTGATCTAGGTCTATCAAAAACGTAAAGGAAGATGAAGAGATTTGGAAGCCGCACACCGGTCTGATAATAAGTGCCTTTATTGATAAAAAGTTGGATCATGGAAGTGTACAAAACACTACAGCAGAAGTGTACAGGGATCAGCTGACACGTTTCGCACTCTTAACGAGTGCTTACTCATAGCTGATTAAAAACGTATCTGTAGTAACATATAGGACTTTTGAGGCACAGCGTTTGAGTAGAATTTGTAACTTTTTATTTTCATTTCTTTAAAAAAAATTATAAACATATAATAAAATACAAATATAAAATGGTCAATTTAAACCACACCTTAGTGGACACCCATGGTGCCAGTCCAATATCCGCTGTGGAGCGATCGCCTCAAAATATTTGCGTATATCTGTGAGGCCCAGGCCTCCCAGCCACTTAGGTCTCTGTAGGGTGCGAAAAGCCAATCGAGGGCCCATTCCAGATATATTTTAGGAACGTCCTGTTAAGGATCAAAAAGAAAGACCTGGGTAAAAAGATAGGCACCATTTGAAGTTAGAACAGGATTCGAGGTAACACAGTCATCTTTAACACAGTGACTCGGCTCATCCACGAGAAGGTCTCTCTGTTCCAGCTGTGAAAGTCTGCTTTTATAGTGGAGAGTAGCGGGGCATAATTACTGTTATAAAGCTGGGAGCAGAGGGGGGTAAGATAAACACCCAGATATTTCAGGTGAGTGTAGCACCAAGTGAAGGAGAAAGAGGTTTGCAACCGTGTACGCAAGCTCAATGGGATATTCAAGGATAGAATTTCAGATTTATTATAATTGATTTTGAAATTTGAGAGTAAATTTGAGAGAGAAATTTGAGAGTAATCTGAAATTCTGTAGTTCATCCGTGATGTTGGGGAGAGAAATCAAGGGTTCAGCCACATAGAACAGGACTTTGTCCGCATAATTGGATAGTTTATGCTCCCTTGGCCCAAAGCCGAAGCTCTTGACATTTGGATTCAAGCGAATCCTATTGAGCAATGGTTCCAGGGTGAGATCGAAAATGAGGGGGGACAGTGGGCATCCCTGTCTAGTTCCATTCAGAATAGGGAAGGTGTCCGAAAGGACGCCATTCACCTTAACTCGGGCCTCAGGGGAAATAGGATCAGTAGTCAGCGGATCTCACCATATCCTCCGCCTGCTATGTAGACTCATCCC
This sequence comes from Lithobates septentrionalis, assembly GCA_037952835.1. NCBI lineage: Eukaryota > Metazoa > Chordata > Amphibia > Anura > Ranidae > Lithobates > Lithobates septentrionalis. The sequence goes on along the minus strand of JBBDGP010001928.1, from coordinate 3,286,053 downwards.
CTTCGTTCCAGAAGAGGACAAAGCAGCAGTAGTTGGAACAATCATTAATTCCAGACTCGACTACGCAAATTCCCACTACATAGGATTACCCCAATATCAGCTTGCACGCTTACAACTCATCCAAAACACGGCGGCAAGACTGCTAACAGGAAAAAACCCTAGGAATCCATCTCCCCTTCCCTGAGGAGCCTACATTGGCTAACCGTAAAAGAATCAAATCACTTTCAAGACCCTCTGCCTCACCCACAAATGCATACCAGGAAACGCTCCTCAATACCTATGCGAGAAAATAAAACGCTACTCACCCAATCGCAGTCTTCGATCTTCTAACCAAAACCTCCTCCTTATTCCCAAACCCCGCTACAAAACAAAGGGAGAACGAAGATTCGCAGTCCAAGGACCATGGCTATGGAACGCTCTACCGACTTACATCCGCATGGAAGAAAACCATCAGGCCTTCAGAAAAAAACTCAAGACCTGCCTCTTCTAAGAAGCTGGACAACACAGGACGAATCTAACACCTTGAGGCGATTCAGTTTGCATTTGCAGCGCTATACAAATCTTTCATTTATTCATTCATTCATTCAGCTATAGAGCGAGGTTATCCAGGAGAGCATGTTAGGCCCAAGTCCCAGTCTGGTCAATACAGCTCGAAGGTATACCCATTCCACCCAGTTGAACGCCTTTTCAGCGTCAGTAGAGAGCAGGAGACAGGGTGGCTGGCCGGTCTGTGTTTGTGCCCAATGGATCAATTGAATCGCCCGGGTAGAATTGCCCCTAGCTTCCCTTCCAGTAATAAACCCCTTCTGGTCTGGATGTATGATAGATGGCATTATCGGTTTAAGACGGTTCGCTAAACTCTTCGTTAATATTTTTATATTGGTGTTGAGAAGTGATATCATTCTGTAGCTACTAGGGGCAGTGTGGTCTTTCACTTCTTTGGGGAGCACCATAATATGGGCCAGTAGTTCCTCTTTGGGTATAGCGGTATCCGAAGCTAAGGCGTTAAAGTAGGCACACATTGGGTTAGACAATAATGGGAGGAAGGTACTGTAGTAGGCGTTCATATATCCATCAGGACCTGGGCTTTTCCTATTCAGGGGCTTGAGATTCTGCCAGATACTCCGGGATATGGCCCTGCTTCGGATCTGCCATCGAGCCAGGCAGTGTAGCAGGGAGATGGTAGAGCTAGGTATAGTAGTCCCAAAAGGCTGCCGCAATCTTAGAGGAGTGAACTACTGGGGAACCTGTCGCGGTATGGAGTTTATGTATATGGCCCGAGGCCTACTGTCTCCTCAGGGCTCTGGCTAGCAGCGGCTCGCACTTATTCTCATATTCATAAAATTTGTGAGAGATGTGGCGTAGGCGTGCCCGTATCCGGGTATCAAGCATGTTGGCTAGCTCCAAGCGGAGGGATTGGAGTTCTGCTGCCAGCTCCGGGGTCAGACAACGTTTATGTTTGAGATTGGATTTTTTTTAGGTGGGTTTGGAGATCCCCTTCACATGCTTTTTTTAATCTTGAGCCCTGGGATATGAACTCCCCCTTGACCACTACCTTATGCCTTTCCCATATGGACGCCAGCCCTACATCACCTGTTGAATTCTCAACAAAGTACAGGGAAATAGACTCCAATATGTGCTTTGACGCCACCACATCATCCAAGATGTTCTCATTCAAGCGCCAAGTCCATGAGCTGAAATCTTTGTCGGTGGGGTGGAGTACCCTCCAGCAGTCGACAAGATGGTGGGAGTGCAGGGATTTTCTGAAGTGTTTGAAGAAAGCGAAAGAGTGTGTAGAATGCCCCGTAGATGTGTCCAACCGTGGGTCTGGGCTGACATTGAAAACTGCCCCCAAGATCAGTTGACCCTCTCTAAAAGTGGAGAGGGAGTTTAAGAAGGGGTCTAGGAAGGTGAGCTGTTGAGTGTTTGGTGCATACACAGTTGCAAAGGTGAATTTATGACCTACAATGTTGCCTGCCATTAGAGTCAGTAAGCTGGTCCATCAGGTCAAAGGGACATTGTTTATGTATAGCTATAGCAACCCCGCTAGATTTTCATTGCGGAGATTTGCTGAGAAACCATTGATTATACAGGTGGATGGGGAGGCTGGGGATCGAGTCAGTGCGAAAGTGCATCTCCTGTAATAAAGGAATCTGTGCCCCCAAGCGTTTGGTTTCAAGACACTTACTGCGTTTATTAGGCAATCCTAAGCCACGGACATTGTACGATACCACTTTCAGGGAAGCCATAATGTACGGAAATCGTGGAGGTATCCCAAGTCCTTGTCAGGAGGGAGAAGAGACCTGCAAGTGACTGATCCATGAATCAAGGAGTGCTGAGAAAATAGAAAACAAAAGTAAAAACCTAGAAAACAGAAAACTGTCAAGACATACAATACATTCAAGGGGAACTTTGCGGTAAGGGCATCCCAAAGTATCCAACCACTACTAGTCAGGAATCTCCATTTATCCTTCTGGCCAAAAATAGTGTGGAGGTCAGCGAGCAGCGTGGGGTCCCAAATATGGGACATAACTCCCTGTGGGGGGAAGTGGCACAGTGCGAGCCCGCCAGAAAAAAACCTCGCTCGGCACAAAGATCACAGCAACATCAAAGATGTGCAAAACCAAATTACCCCAGCAGCAGTAAAAATCGAAAAAGAACCCTGGGGGGTCCCTGTAAAAGGAAACAATATCAAGTTAGACAGTCAGTTCACATGAGTCCTTCAGGACCTCCTCTGAGGGGGGGGGAATGTTGGGGAGATTGCAATATAGTCCGGGGGATCATCTCTAGACCTGCGTCTGTTCCTCCTCTGCGGCGTGCAGGGCACCAAGGCTGTGGGCGTACAGGGAGTGGAATCTTCTGTGAAGACCTCTAGTCTGGAACAGCAATGGCAGGTAAGCCCAAGTGTTGCAGGAACTGCGGCAGCTCATCTCACAGGATGAATTGGCGGCCATCTTTAGTCACTGACAAATTAAAAGGAAAGCCCTATCTGTAGACCAGCTTTGCATCTTAAAGGGGCTCAAGTAGTGGCTTGAGGGCACAACGTTACATTAAGGTGCGTCTGGAAATATCTGGGAAGAAGGACAACTTTGCGCCATCAAAGTCCACGTGGCGGACACCTCTGACGTGGAACATTATGCGTTCCTTCAGGGAATATTTGTGCAGCTTGCATATGATATCCCTTGGTTTGTTTGGTTCATCTGAAGGTGGATGAAGGGCTCTATGAGCTTGGCCTATTTCTTGTACAAAGAGTTTTATTGAAAATATATATCAACAGAATAGTACAAAACAGTGATGGATACATCATGAATTAACAGGTATAAGACTGCCGGTATCCGGCAGGTAGAACTGATGTTCAAGGATTTAAGCCTGGTCTCAGGCATACTAAGGAGAGTCTTCATCTCGTGTTTACTAGCATAGCGGTAAACTGCAAGCACAGAATATTATGTTTGCAAACACTCATGAACAGCTAAAGGATGCATAGCGAGATCTTATTGTAATACGTAACATTGCATAAAAAAAAAAAAAGAACCAGAAATAAAATCAGATTAAGTTGAATAACTTCAAAGAAGATAACATACCGTATATACTCGAGTATAAGTCAAATTTTTCAGCCATTTTTTTGGGCTGAAAGTGTCCCCTTCGACTTATACTCGAGTCACCGCCGTCTGTCTGCATGATCAGTGTGTTATGCAGGCAGACGGCGGCCGGCGTGTGATGATAGTGTTCGGCGGCTATTCCAGCATTCAAAAGCCGCGCCTCCTGCTGGTCTGTGATAGGCTGAACAGCTGTCAGTGTACAGCCTATCACGGACATTCTCTCATCCTCGTCCGTGGTATGAGAATGAGAGAATGTCCGTGATAGGCAGTCAGTGGTCAGCCTATCACAGACGAGGAGGAGGTGCGGCTTTTGAACTGTGGAATGGCCGCCGAACAATATCATCACACGCCGGCCGCCGTTTGAGGATGGAGATCGCCACAGGAAGGATGGAGATCGCCACAGGGAGGCTGGAGATCGCCACAGGGAGGCTGCACAGGACACAGGTAGGCTGCACATTCACACAGGACACATGCACACAGGACATGTACAAGACACATGCACACAGGGACACGGGAACACAGGGACACGGGAACACAGGGACACAGGACACATGTACAGGACACAAATGTACAGGACACAAATGTACAGGACACACATGTACAGGACACAGGACACATGCACAGGGTACAGGTAGGCTGCACAGAACACAGGGAGTCAGGCAGCTGCAGATGGGCATTGTTGACCCTCTGCATTTCTCACCCTCGTCTTATACTCGGGTCAATACATTTTTCCCAGTTTTTGGGGTAAATTAGGGGCCTCGACTTATACTCGGAACGACTTATACTCGAGTATATACAGTACCTTTGTATGGAATAACTTTTTTGTTACCTTAAATATCCAATCTCTGTAGAATTAAGCCCAAGGACCTGAATGAGAAGAAGGAAAGAGAAATTGAAAGTGGGAGAAGAGGGGGGTGGGAAAGGAGGGGAGGACCCTGGGGTGGGGGGAACGGAGGCTCGTTATAGGGAAAGAAGGGTTAGGTCAAATCTTGATGGACGGTTATGGGTCACCCAGGGTTGCCATATCCTGAGGAACTTATCATGTGTGTCCAACAATATGGCCGTAAGTTTCTCATTTACCATGATATCATTCACACTATTTTTAACTGCTTCAAAGCTAAGGTTCTGAGTTTTCCAGGCCCTTGCTATGGTCAATTTAGTTGCAGTAAAAATATGTGCTGCTAATTGGCGTTCAGGACGAAGAAGTTCTGCAATCGGTTTCCATAAAAGGGCCTCAAAAGGGTCCAGCTTTATAGTGGTATTAAAAAGATTGCGTAGTAGTGCGTATACTCTGACCCATAATCTGCAAACCCTGGGGCAGGTCCACCAGATATGCGCCATCGTGCCCTCCTGTGAGCACCCACGAAAACAGAGGGGGGAATAAGATGGGATGAAGCTTGCTAATCTAGCCAGGGTATAGTACCATCCATAGAAGACTTTGTAAGCGTTCTCCAAAAAGAGAACATTCTTAGAGCATTTGGATAGCATAATAGTCATACTTTGCAGTCCTCCGGGTCTAATTGTTTCCCGAGCTCCCCCTCCCATTGGAGATGATAGGGTCTCAATGGTGGCATCTTGGAATTAATTATAGCGATATATATGAGGGAAATCAGACCCGAGGATTGGGGGCGCGATCTACAAAGGCTTTCAAATGGGGTCATGGTAAAGGGGGCAGAATGGGATTTTGTAAGCTGTTGGAGAAAATGTCTAATTTGTAGGTAACTGTAATGCTCCCTAAGGGGGATATCGTGTGAGGAACGTAAAGCCGCGAAAGAGATGATCTTGGTTGGGGTGAATAACGAATGGATATCTGTAAAGCCATTATCAGACCACCATTTAAACTGCAGTGGATTATCACAACCTGGTTGAAATAAAGGGCAGTGGAGGAGACGAAGTAGTGGGAGATGAAGAGAAATTAGGCCTGCTGAGTACTTAACCGCATCCCACAGTTTAAGGGAGTGAGCCAGACAGGGACCTATGGTAGAGGGGCGATGTGCTTTAGGAAGCCAAGGAAGAGAAGCTAAAGGCGTTGGGTGTGCGTCGACTAAATCCATGGTGGCCCATAGTGGCATTTGTTGTTTCTCATGGAGGTGAGATAATGGGGCGATACCCGCAGCTGTATAATATGCTTGCAGATTAGGAACTGAAAGGCCACCATTGATTTTGCACGTGTAAAGCACTTGTCTCTTGATCCTGGGTCTATTGGGGCCCCATATAAACTGCATAATTTTACGTTGATGTATTCAAATCATATGGGGGGCACATGGACTGGCAAAACTCTAAAATAATAGAGAAATTTAGGGAGGTACATCATGCGTACCGTCGCTATTCTGCCGAACCAAGAAATCGGAAGTGTGGACCAAGAGGCAAGCATAGCCTCCAGCTTTCGGAAAATCAGAGGAAAATTGGCTTGGTATAATCCCGAGTACCTCGGAGTAGGTTTAATACCCAAATAGGGTAGTGAGGTTAACCACTGAAATGAGAATGCCGATTGTAGGGATTCTAGTTCCAGGGCCCGAAGGTTGATAGACATCGCTTTAGATTTTGCCAGGTTAACTGAAAGGCCTGAGAACGAGGCGAAGGAGTCTAAGAGAGAGAATAAATTGGGGAGGGAGATTCTGGGTTTAGTAATGGTTAATAAAATGTCATCCGCAAACAGTGACAGTTTGTGCGCGGTGCCTGCTACTTCTACTCCTGATATATCTGGGTGAGAGCGTATGGCCTCCGCCAGGGGTTCAAGTGCTAGTATAAATAGAAGTGGGGAGAGCGGGCATCCCTGATGGGTTCCCCTCTTAATAGGGAAAGTAGGCGATTCATATCAATAATAACGCACTTTAGCCTGGGGGGAGTGATATATGGCTGAGACCCAACTCAAAAAGGAGGTGCCGAAACCGTAGTGAGTGAGGAGCTGTGTCAAATAGGGCCAGGATAAGGTATCGAAAGCCTTATTAACATCTAAAGAAAGGAACATTGTCTCCAGGGACCTTTCATGTGCTATATGTTGGATTTGGAGGAGTCGTCTAATGGCATCTCCTGCCTGCCTACGGGGGACAAATCCCACCTGATCTTTTTTTATCAGACGCGGTAGAAAGGAATTCAGGCGATTGGCCAGAATTTTCGTCAATATCTTCATGTCAATATTAATTAAAGAGATTGGCCGAAAATTTGAGCAGGAAGAATGGTCCTTATCTGGCTTAGGAATCATCACTATGTTGGCAGTTAGCAAGTTTGGTGTAAATGGGTGACCTCCTTTGACCGAGTTATACATAGCCGCTAGGTGTGGGGCCAGAACCTCTGCAAACTTTCGATAATACAAAGCAGTGAAACCATCTGGGCCTGGTCTTTTGCCCACTTTCAGTTCCTTAATGCACTGGAGAACCTCAGAGACCTGTATATCTCGGTCCATTAGGGAGATATGGGATACGGATAGGGACGGTAAAGATAACTCTTTTAAGAAAGCATTCAGGCCCTGTGTTGAAGAGTGATTTGGGGGGGAGTAGAGTTTGGTAAGTCGATGGCAGAATTCTTCCAAGACCCGCTGGGGGTTTCCCGTGAGGATGTTATGGCGGGTGCGCAAGGTTATGGGAGTAAATTTCGGGGTAAAAGTGCGCAGTCTATTGGTCAACTGCGCATTGGGTTTGTTTGCCTTAGCATACCATTTCTGGCGGGCCCAACGTAAGAAACGGTCCGCTTCATCTGTCAGACATAGATCCAAGTCTGTACGGGCCTTGTCTAAAGATCTGCGGTTAGCAGGGGTGGGAGTTAATTTAAAGGCCGCCGAGCGGTCCTCCAAGCTCTGCTCTAACTTGCGTCGGACCTGAATCCTTTCTCTTTTGCGTTGAGACGCTATTCGAATAACGCAACCCCGGAGGATAGCTTTATAAGCCTCCCATAGTGTTATTGGGGACGAGACAGAACCTGCATTAAGTCTAAAGTATTCCACAGAAGCTTCTTGGATTTCACTGAGGATCGGTGAGGGGGCTTTATGATCCGCCGGGTACTTATCAAGGACAGGGTTGAACTTCACATTAGAATCACCCGCCAACAGGAGGGTGCCTTTCTGGTGGACCTGTAACAAGGAACAGACATGAGACAAGAATGGGCCCGGATTGTCATTCGGGGCGTAATAGGTCATAATAGTTACTTCATTGTCCTGAACAGAACTCTGCAGGAGAAGGTATCTACCATTAGGGTCAGATATCTGTTTGTTACAGATAAATGGGACCGATTTACATATAGCTATAAGAACCCCTCTCTGCTTAGTAGGACCATTAGCTAAATAGACTTGGGGATAGTTTGCTGCGAAATATTTGGGGCAGGAAGAGGAAGAAAAGTGTGTTTCCTGTAAACAGGCTATGTCTATTTTTTGTTGCTTAAGGTAATTAAAAACCTTGACCCTTTTTTGGGGGGAATTCATGCCCTGAACATTCAGGGACAGCCAATAAAGGGTCATTGGGTCTGAGATATAACGCTATGGACTACTCCATCCACACACTCCAGGGGCCGAGGGAAAGGGGAAAGGGGGAGGGAGAGAAAAGAGGGAGAAGAATAGTAAAAATAGGAAAGAACATAAGGTATGAGAATACCGAAAAGAACTCGGATTAGAGTGTGTAGTGAGTACATTGACGTATCACGTAATGGGCAATAGGGCCCACAATGGGGTGGGACCATAGCCAAGACAAGTATCTTAGCCAGGTACCAACTCTTGAGGGGAGCAGTGGTCCATCGGAACCACCGGCCTATAGTGAAGATAATTCAATCGAGTTAAACAAAATGAACATAGAGTTTAAACAATACTTAGAGATAGCATCAAAACAAGCAGCTTAAAATAAATTACAGTATGAGAACCTCAGTGCGTTATCGGCAGTTGAGGGTGTAGATGCAGGAGTCCCCCCCGCCCCCAGGGGCGACAGTCACAAGACCATCCACCCCAGAAGGCGGGGCGAGACCCCACATCAAAGTCAAAGCGCCAGCCCTATCACTCCACTGAACAGAAGTGGAGGGCCTCGGTGTGTAAACAAAACAAACAACCTACATAGCAATCAGTGGAGATGTGTTCCTAGCCTAAAACCATTTACCCCCCTTCCCCCACCCCAACAGGTCTTGAAATTAATTTCCTAAGCCCGATGAACCCTCTACTCCATGAGAGCCATCAGCAATGTAGAGGTGGTTTGGGGGGCAAACTAATGCCGGAGACCCATCAGGGAACCCCATGTGGGGTGGTCCATGCCCAAGACCGCCTTCTCACAGGTGGGGCAGTCTACAGTCGGAAAATGACCCCCCCAGCCAAGCAGCAGACAACTCGATAGGGCAAAGGTACGGCAGGGGGACGTCCTCCAAAACAAGCTGCTGTAATCCTCAAGTTAGGTTGGAATATAGAACAAGAACAGTCAGTGACACACTGGGTTAAGCGGCCAAGAAAAGTGAAATGCACATTAAGGGAAGATGGGAATTTTCATCCATTATTGGCTTGTTGGAATCGTTGGGCCTGCAGGTCCCGCAGCGCCTGGGATCCAGATTGTGATCTTTGTGATGCTTGAGAGGATTGACGGGGAGGCCTAGCCTGGCCTGGTCGGGAATGTGAAGCCTGGGCATCAGGTTGGGACAGAGGGATGTCCAATTGCAGATCCTGGAGATGTTGTTTTAGGCCTGATGGGGAGGTGGCATGGAACTGGCGACCCTGATGGGAGAAGGAAAGTTTAAAGGGGAACCCCCATCTGTACTTGATCTGATGGGATTGCAGAACTTGGAGATAAGGCTTGAGACCTCGGCGCCTGGCAATGGTGACCGGCGAGAGGTCCGCGAATATTTGGAGGGGGTTGCCTTGGAAAGAGATATCCTGCTGCTCTTGGGCAGACTGTAAGAGTTTCTCCTTGGTCCTATAATAGTGGAATTTTATAATAACATCCCTTGGGGGGCCTTTGGAGGGTTTAGGGGCCAGTGACTGGTGAATGCGGTCAAACTCCAGCCTGTCCACCGGGATCTCAGGGGCCAGTTCTTGAAAAAAAGTGGTGGCTGTTCCCTGCAGGTCAGTGATCGTTTCGGGGATGCCGAAGGTTATCCCTGCGGGCCCTGTTTTCCGCGTCCTCTAATTTATCTCTGAGAGCGTCTATTTCTGCGGACATTTTGTCTACCTCCTCTTCATGGCCCTCCAACACAGTGGTGGCCAGGTCCATGTGGTGTTCCAATTGATTGGTGCGGTGGCCTATCTCTTTAAGGCCGCGGACCAAATCTGAGGAAAGCTTTCGGGAGGCAGCCGTTATCTCATCTCTAACAATCCTGCGGAACTTGGCTAGCATGACATCAGGATCAGCAGGGTGAGGACTTACGTGATCCGTGGGGAACAGATGGAGGCTTTCAGCAGGAGATCCCTGTCCCAGTTCAGAGAGCTGGGTATCCTCATCAGGCTCTGGAGGATCGGGCGCCATCTTAGATTTGCCTTTGCCTGGGGCTAAAGAATTGTTGCTGCTCTGCCGATTTTTTAGCTTGTTTTTTGCGGAGCAGTACATCACCGCTTGCGGCTCCAGGTATTCCTCTATCCTGTGGGGTATAGCGGTCCCCTCCTCGTATCTTCTATGTTGGATTAGGCCGGGTAACGGCTTCCAATGGCGCGGAACGGAGGAATCAGACGTCCATTACCTTCGCTCGCGCGCATGCGCCCCTCTTAGGCAGTGATTTACATAGCAAGAGAAAGGACTTTGTTAAACATGGTGGGGCCGTTGGTCAGTAGCCCTGTGGACCTGTATAGAATTTGTAGGGGGGTGGTTATTAGGGCAGGTGGTCCTTAAAGCTCCGTGAAAGGATGGCCAGCCGAGTATCGTAGGACAGTCAACAATCACCTGCAGCCTCCCCCCTCACAGCAACAAGCAGGCAGAGGCCAGGTATGATGGATTATGTATCAGGGGTGCCAGTGTGCAGAAGGCCCAGAGCAGTGTGAAAAAGGCAGCAGCCAGTGGGGCACACCAAGCTACCGAATACCTTGACTCAGTCAGGCAGTCTCTGGCAATATCCCAGGCCCTGGCAGGGACCAGGGGGGTTGACAGGGCAGATGCGGAAAGGAGGCCTGCAGTTAGATGTGGGCCGGACCGATCGCGATGACCCCCGGCGGGGATGCAGCCTCAGGAAAGAGCGGGGATCCACAGGCCTCACTAGGCTGCACTAGGCCGGACCAGGCCGCTACGGGCGTCCCCGGGGCTGGGCGGAGCCCCCGGACCGTGCCAGATGTGCAGGGGGATAGACTATATGGATGGATGAGGGTCCCCTACCTCCGGATCCGTCCGGATTGCGATTCCCCTGGGAGGCCTCGGACCGGCAAGATGGCGGCGGCCGTGGGAGTCTGGAGGCTATGTCCCTCTGCCTCTTACAGGCCGGACTTCTCAAAAATAGCAACAGGTATCACTGCAGGGAGTCCCAATGGCTAGTCCAGCGGGTTTTCGTGCGTTTTTAGGGTTTGTAGGTACAGGGATGCAGGCGGATTAGCAAGCAGGGCTCTGGAGCTCTTCACCAAGACATCCGCCGCCGCTCACATCCAGACATGTCGAGCGCCGCCTATTTCAATGTGATCAGGTGCTTCATGGCCGAGAATCTGTTTGAAAAGACCTTACAGGGAAGGAACTATATTCCTGAGAGCAGTAGCTTCTGGAAAGCCTCTAATATGGATGTTAACTCTCCGACTTCTGTTCTCAAAGTCATCCATATGATCTATTAAAGAGTTAATCCATTGGTCTTGGGTCTTGCAGCATTCATTGCAGTGCAGGCGTAACCACTTCCCACTGTGACTCCAAATCCTCCACTCTGCCCCCAATGTGTGCTGTATCAGCTTGGAATGCTTCAATGTATTGCCTAAAGGCCTTCTCAACCCTGTGGACAAAAAGCTCCAGATCAACTTTAGTGGAGAGGGAGAGAATGAGAGTCTGCAGATCCTTGTCCCCCATTTCATCTCTCACTGCTGAGTGAGGCACTGGGCTGGCTGTGCTGGAGGGTGAGATGGGGATGGGAGCGAGGGAGATGGGGCCTGTGGAGAGGGGATAGGAGAGGCTGCACATGTGGCCTGTTATTTAACGGTCAGCGCCATCTTGGAAGTCCCGGCTGCGGTGTGGCGAGGCACTAAAAAGTACTGACCCAGGAACCCAAATTAGTTCCGGGAGGTCCATTGAGGCTGCGGAGATGTTCGCCGTCTGGATGGCATGATTCGGTGCCAAAATCTCCCCAGGAGAGCTGCTGTGGCCGTGATATGTGTGGTGGGTTCACAGAGCTCCTCTAACAAGCGTTCTCACACACTCTAGAGGTGGGCACACCCCCTGTGCCACGTTTTAACGTGGCACAGGTACATCGATGACATTCTCATGGTGTAGACAGGACCACATGTGGAACTTTTAGCATTTTTGGACAAGTTAGAAGACAATGCTTTCAACCTTCATTTCACCTACACTATATCTAACAATGTTACCTTTCTGGATCTCAATGTGTCCATTCAACCTCCAACCTCCACACTCTCCCTTTAATTACTATCTGAGGCAATGTATATTGCCCTTTTTTCCAAGTTGCTGTTACTTCCGAGTCGCTATGCTACTGGGGCCTTTATTTTTCTAGATAATTCTAGAGGCAATGTGTTCTGCCTTATAACCCTGCTTCTGGCCCATCACAAATCGCTATGCTACAGTATGGGTCAATATGTGGGACCCTCTAAATTGTCTTAATAATGACATATATTGCATTGTGCTTGTTAATTTCTTTCCCCCTATTAGCAGCTGTGATATGTGGATTCAGATGTGGGCATTGCCCTTCCTCAAAATGGTGGGCTAGGATTTGGGCAGAGATCATTGATCCTGGCCGCCGGACCACACCTGGGGACAATTTAGAGAAGATCGGTTTTCTTATATGGTGCAGTGTGCTCAGGGTCTCACTCTCTCTTTCTCTCTCTCTCTCTCTCCCCCTCTCTCTCTCCCATATCTAAAGCCTGACAGGCTGGAGGTTCATTTGGCAGCGTGGAATTGACACAGGGAGAACATATCCTTGGAGGACTGCTCTCTTTAACAATTACTTTTCTTTTAAAGAACTGACTGTCTATCTGTTCTTTCGTTTAATTTGTAGACTATATTTTTTTCTGCCCAAACAAGACAGCACGTGGCTGTCAATGTTGGACTTTGCTACCCTTGAAACATCCACATTCAGCATTATCCTTTCTTTGTCTTGTCCTAGTGGCAGGTTGGTATTAATAATAATTTCTTAATTGCTGTAAAAAGACAGTGTGGTTCCATTGAGGAAAGTTACCCTGTCTACCAGCAATAGTTCCATCATTTAAGCACCAATTTCTTTAAGTAACTGACAGTTTATTTACCCTCTAATTTAATCTGCAGATTTCGTTAACCTCTGCCTAAACGAGACAGCATATGGCTGTCAGCGTTGCATTTTGCTGTGTTGGAAATATCTACAACCAACAGTAACTTCCTCCTGTCTTTGTGATAGGTTTGTATTTTTATTGGCTATTTTTTACTGTGCAAAGGCAATATGGTTTCACAGAGGAATGTTACTCTGTTCACCATTAGGGATGAGCCAAACACCCCCCGGTTCGGTTCGCGGCAGAACATGCGAACAGACCAAAAATTTGTGCGAACATGTGAACCCCGTTAAAGTCTATGGGACTCGAACGTGAAAAATCAAAAGTGCTAATTTTAAAGGCTAATATGCAAGTTATTGTCATAAAAAGTGTTTGGAGACCTGGGTCCTGCTCCAGGGGACATGTATCAATGCAAAAAAAAAAGTTTTAAAAATGGCTGTTTTTTCGGGAGCAGTGATTTTAATAATGCTTAAAGTGAAACAATAAAAGTCTAATATTCCTTTAGACCTTCGTGCCTGGGCAGTGTCTATAGTATGCCTGTGAAGTGGCGCATTTTTCCCGTGTTTAGAACAGTCCCTGCACAAAATGACATTTCTAAAGGAAAAAAAGACATTTAAAACTGCTTGCGGCTGTAATGTAATGTTGTCCCCCTCCCCCAGCCCATTACCAGGCACTTTGGGTCTGGTATGGATATTAAGGTGAACCCCGCACCCAAATAAAAAAAAGGCGTGGGGCCCCCAGGCCCTATATACTCTGAACGGCAGCAGTATACAGGCGGTTACAAACAAGATAGGGACTGTAGGTTTGTTGTTAAGTTGAATCTGTTTGTAATTTGGAAGAGGTACATTTTGTAAGTGTAGCTCGAGCCAAAAAATCTATTTTTAAGCTTTTTGGATAACATAGGGAAGGGTTATCATCACCCCTGTAACATTTGTTTTGCTGTCTGTGCCCCTGTTCAGAAGATTTCACCTTACTTTCTGTTCCAATGACAATTGGACTTTGAAAATTTTGGGTTATTAGGGAAACAAGGATTGGTGATAAAGCTGTGTGGTGGTTCTCCAGGGACTTGGAAAATATGAGGATATCATTGAGATAAACCACCATACATAACTGCAACAAATCTCGGAGGACATTGTTAATAAATTCCTGGAAAACTGCCGGGCGTTACAAAGGCCAAAAGGCATTACGAGGTACTTATAATGGCCTGTTCTGGTAATAAATGCAGTTTTCCACTCATCGCCCTCCTTAATCCTCACAAGATTTTATGCCCCTCTCAAATCAAGCTTCGTGAAAACCGTTGCTCCCTTGAGGCGGTCAAATAATTCCGTAATCAATGGGATCAGAAACGATGAAACGATTGAGACCCCTATAATCAATACAAGGTCTCAGTTCACCACTCTTCTTCTTCACAAAGAAGAAACCAGCACCAGCAGGAGACGAGGATTTGCGGATGAAACCTCGAGAGTGCGTTTGCAACATACTCCTCCATGGCCTTATCCTCCAAGACCGACAAAGGGTAAACCCGGCCACGAGGGGGTATGGCACCAGGTTGAAGATCAATTGTGCAATCATACGGCCGGTGTGGAGGCAAACTACCGGTTTGACCTTTGTCAAAGACATAATTAAAATTGCGGTACTCCTCCGGCAGGGAGGAGAGTGAAGAGGTGCACAAGACCTTGGCTACCTTCTGGAAGCATGTCTCACTGCATTGTGGTGATCAGGAGAGAACCTCAGCACAGGGCCAATCAAAAGATGGGTTGTGCCTCTGTAACCAAGGATAACCAATAACCAGCGGAAACTTAGGTGAGGAAATAACTTGGAATTGGATTATCTCATGGTCAACGGAACGTCTCATAAGTCACTTGGGCAGGCTGTAGAGGTCTCCCAACAAGAGCCTCAATGTGTGAGTGTCACGCAGCTGCAGCGGAATCGAGTACTTCGATACAAAGGCAGCATCAATGAACAGGCCTGCAGCTCCAGAGTCGATTAGGGCCTGTATCTTGACGGACGACTCAGCCCAAGAAAAGGTGACCAAAACCAGGGGATTGTCCTTCTCGATAACTGGGGTTGAAACAACACCACCTAAGGTCTGTCCGTGACAGGACCTCAAGGTTTGGGCATCCACTGGACGGGTAGGACAAGATTTCAAAAAGTGACCTGCCTGACCACAATAAAGGCACAATCTCTCCCTCCTCCAAAAGGCTCTCTCATCCGCAGAGAGACGCGTGAAACCCAAGTGCAAGGGTTCACCTTCACTGACCGATTCGGTACCAGGAGGCATGGGAGATGAGGGAGGCATGGGTGGGACTGCAAAGCTCGGAGACAAGCACTCCTTAAAAAGAGAGTCTTTCTCTGAGTCTGGAGTCAATGAGAATGGCAAACGTGATCAACTTCTCGAGCTCAGTGGGTATATCTCAGGCTGCTATCTCATCCTTGATGGTATCCGAGAGACCATGAGAAAAAGCAGCCACAAGAGCCTTATTGTTCCATGCAACCTCTGCTGCCAGAGTACAGAATTCAATGGCGTAGTCGGCAACAGTTCTCGTACTCTGTTCGATGGACATGAGGCACTTGGCAGAAGAAGCGGAGCATGCAGGAACATTAAATACCCTTTTAAACAAAGCCGCAAACTCAGAGTAGCTCAAGACAACACGTTTTTGCATCTCCCATAGAGGGTTTGCCCAGGCCAAGGCTCTCTCAGAAAGCAAAGATATCAAGAACCCTACTTTGCTTCTGTTCTTAAATCACACTTGTTTAATAATAAAAGTAAAAAGAACAAACGTAGTCAAAACATAGCCAAAGTTCAGTAACTGGAACGGATAGTCAGCCAAGCCAGAAGTCAGGAATCAATGTAGTGGAACAGCAAGCAGGATCTGGAGCCAGAAGGGATGTCAGCAAAGTCAGTCTTGAACAGGATCGCTCCTCTGGACTGGACGGCTTAAGTAGGCAGGACTGACGAGCAGGATATCATCAACAGCTGAGTAACTTGGAGAGATAGGATCTGGCAATTATCCAACAGCTGAGCGGCCAGCTCAGAGAAGGTAGGGCTGAGCCCAGCCCTGACAGGCCCAAAGACGTGGTGTATCTGGATTTTGCAAAAGCATTTGACACAGTTCCCCATAAACGTTTACTGTACAAAATAAGATCCGTTGGCATGGACCATAGGGTGAGTACATGGATTGAAAACTGGGTACAAGGGCGAGTTCAGAGGGTGGTGATAAATGGGGAGTACTCTGAATGGTCAGGGGTGGACAGTGGGGTCCCCCAGGATTCTGTGCTGGGACCAATCCTATTTTGTTCCTCCATAAACGACCGGGAGGATGGGGTAAACAGTTCAATCTCTGTATTTGTGGACGATACTAAGCTAAGCAGGGCAATAACTTCTCCGCAGGATATGGAAACCTTGCAAAAAGATCTGAACAAATTAATGGGGTGGGCAACTACATGGCAAATGAGGTTTAGTATATAAAAATGTAAAATAATGCATTTGGGTGGCAAAAATATGAATGCAATCTATACACTGGGGAAGAACCTCTGGGGGAATCTAGGATGGAAAAGGACCTGGGGTCCTAGTAGATGATAGGCTCAGCAAGCGCATGCAATGCCAAGCTGCTGCTAACAAAGCAGTTTAAAGGGATCAACTCCAGAGATAAAACGATAACAGGCAACAGATCTCAGGTAAAATGCCTGGAACCTGCCGACTCTCAGTACTCTCAATACCTCCAATACAAGCAGGCAGTTACTGATTGGCAGGAAGAATCAATGGACGATGAGAGCGCTCACCAGCGCACTCACAGTTCATTGAAAACTACAAGCCATCGGCTGCCGTGGACAACAATACTTGTAGTTAATTCATTTACAGAACTCTGCACTATTTTTAAACAGTGACAACGGGCAAAAGATCCCCTTCCCGCTATCACGGGGGGGGGGGGGGGGGTTTCGCAGGAAGAGAGGAGACAGGAACTGGAACATGTTACATGTTACATGTTCCACTGTAAATACAGATATAACATGTTCCAAAGATGAATTTATCATCTCAGAGGTAATGCAGGAAGCTTGGATGACCATGTGCTCTCACAAGATGGAGGATGGCACTAAGCTTGATTGCAGATTAGGCGGTGTAAAATGTGGGTATATAAACTCAAGTGGTAGATGTATTTACAATGAGTTGTGCCAGTCCAAAACTGCATTTTAGGCCATGGCAGCCACTTTTATTCAATAAATGGAAAGTTCTGACCCTGTGGTCTCCAAACTGGAAGCTGTCTCCAAAGTGGGAGCCCTGAGCTATCCTCATACCTGAGTATATATTGACCCTGCACACCTGTGTAGTCAGCCAGGTTGCAGGTGTCTAGCAAAACCCGGACACAGAATTGAAATTTCTGATCCAGAACGACAGAAATTATAGTTCCGAATCTCGCATTAACTCTAAATGTGAATCCTGTATCCAGTGGCGTAGCGTGGGTTGTCAGCACCCGGGGCAAGGCAAGTAATTTGCGTCCCCCCCCCCTACCCTGCAGACTTTTAGCTATCCCTGAGTCCCTTCAAATACAATAGTACTGATCTACCTGATTCCTATACTGACCACTACACTACATTGTCCTCTACACTGACCACTATACTATACTGACCACTATACTGACCACTATACTATACTGTCCACTATATTACACTTACCACTACACTGACCACTACACTGTCCACTATACTGACCACCATACTACACTGTCCACTATACTGACCACTATACTACACTACACTGTCCACTATACTACACTGTCCATTATACTACATTACACTGACCACTATACTACACTACACTTGACCACCATACTACACTGACCACTATACTGCACTGTCCATTATACTACATTACACTGACCACTATACTACACTACACTTGACCACCATACTACACTGACCACTATACTACACTATACTGACCACCATACTACACTGTCCACTATACTACACTATACTGACCACCATACTACACTGACCACTATACTACACTGTCCACTATACTACACTATACTGACCACCATACTACACTGACCACTATACTACACTGTCCACTATACTGACCACCATACTACACTGACCACTATACTACACTGTCCACTATACTACACTATACTGACCACCATACTACACTATACTGACCACCATACTACATTGACCACTATACTACACTGTCCGAAATACTACACTATACTGACCACCATACTACACTGACCACTATACTACACTGTCCACTATACTGACCACCATACTACACTGACCACTATACTACACTGTCCACTATACTACACTATACTGACCACCATACTACACTGACCACTATACTACACTGACCACTATACTACACTGTCCACTATACTACACTGTCCACTATACTACACTATACTGACCACCACACTACACTGACCACTATACTACACTGACCACTATACTACACTGTCCACTATACTACACTACACTGACCACTATACTACACTGACCACTATACTACACTGACCACCATACTACACTGACCACTATACTACACTGTCCACTATACTACACTATACTGACCACCATACTACACTGACCACTATACTACACTATACTGACCACCATACTACACTGTCCACTATACTACACTATACTGACCACCATACTACACTGACCACTATAATACACTACACTGTCCACTATACTACACTATACTGACCACCATACTACACTATACTGACCACCATACTACACTGACCACTATACTACACTGTCCACTATACTACACTATACTGACCACCATACTACACTGACCACTATACTACACTGTCCACTATACTGACCACCATACTACACTGACCACTATACTACACTGTCCACTATACTACACTATACTGACCACCATACTACACTGACCACTATACTACACTGACCACTATACTACACTGTCCACTATACTACACTATACTGACCACCATACTACACTGACCACTATACTACACTGACCACTATACTACACTGTCCACTATACTACACTATACTGACCACCATACTACACTGACCACTATACTACACTGACCACCATACTACACTGACCACTATACTACACTGTCCACTATACTACACTATACTGACCACCATACTACACTGACCACTATACTACACTGACCACTATACTACACTGTCCACTATACTACACTGTCCACTATACTACACTATACTGACCACCATACTACACTGTCCACTATACTACACTATACTGACCACCATACTACACTGACCGCTATAATACACTACACTGTCCACTATACTACACTATACTGACCACCATACTACACTATACTGACCACCATACTACACTGACCACTATACTACACTGTCCACTATACTACACTATACTGACCACCATACTACACTGACCACTATACTACACTGTCCACTATACTGACCACCATACTACACTGACCACTATACTACACTGTCCACTATACTACACTATACTGACCACCATACTACACTGACCACTATACTACACTGACCACTATACTACACTGTCCACTATACTACACTGTCCACTATACTACACTATACTGACCACCACACTACACTGACCACTATACTACACTGACCACTATACTACACTGTCCACTATACTACACTACACTGACCACTATACTACACTGACCACTATACTACACTGACCACCATACTACACTGACCACTATACTACACTGTCCACTATACTACACTATACTGACCACCATACTACACTGACCACTATACTACACTATACTGACCACCATACTACACTGTCCACTATACTACACTATACTGACCACCATACTACACTGACCACTATAATACACTACACTGTCCACTATACTACACTATACTGACCACCATACTACACTATACTGACCACCATACTACACTGACCACTATACTACACTGTCCACTATACTACACTATACTGACCACCATACTACACTGACCACTATACTACACTGTCCACAATACTGACCACCATACTACACTGACCACTATACTACACTGTCCACTATACTACACTATACTGACCACCATACTACACTGACCACTATACTACACTGACCACTATACTACACTGTCCACTATACTACACTATACTGACCACCATACTACACTGACCACTATACTACACTGACCACTATACTACACTGTCCACTATACTACACTATACTGACCACCATACTACACTGACCACTATACTACACTGACCACCATACTACACTGACCACTATACTACACTGTCCACTATACTACACTGTCCACTATACTACACTATACTGACCACCATACTACACTGACCACTATACTACACTGACCACTATACTACACTGTCCACTATACTACACTGTCCACTATACTACACTATACTGACCACCACACTACACTGACCACTATACTACACTGACCACTATACTACACTGTCCACTATACTACACTACACTGATCACTATACTACACTGACCACTATACTACACTGACCACCATACTACACTGACCACTATACTACACTGTCCACTATACTACACTATACTGACCACCATACTACACTGACCACTATACTACACTATACTGACCACCATACTACACTGTCCACTATACTATACTATACTGACCACCATACTACACTGACCACTATAATACACTACACTGTCCACTATACTACACTATACTGACCACCATACTACACTATACTGACCACCATACTACACTGACCACTATACTACACTGTCCACTATACTACACTATACTGACCACCATACTACACTGACCACTATACTACACTGTCCACTATACTGACCACCATACTACACTGACCACTATACTACACTGTCCACTATACTACACTATACTGACCACCATACTACACTGACCACTATACTACACTGACCACTATACTACACTGTCCACTATACTACACTATACTGACCACCATACTACACTGACCACTATACTACATTGACCACTATACTACACTGTCCACTATACTACACTATACTGACCACCATACTACACTGACCACTATACTACACTGACCACCATACTACACTGACCACTATACTACACTGTCCACTATACTACACTGTCCACTATACTACACTATACTGACCACCATACAACACTGTCCACTATACTACACTGTCCACTATACTACACTGACCACCATACTACACTGACCACTATACTACACTGTCCACTATACTACACTGTCCACTATACTACACTACACTGTCCACTATACTACACTGTCCACTATACTACACTGTCCACTATACTACACTGACCACCATACTACACTGACCACTATACTACACTGACCACCATACTACACTGACCACTATACTACACTGACCACTATACTACACTGACCACTATACTACACTGACCACCATACTACACTGACCACCATACTACACTGTCCACTATACTACACTGTCCACTGTACTACACTATACTGACCACCATACTACACTGTCCACTATACTACACTGTCCACTATACTACACTACACTGACCACTATACTACACTGTCCACTATACTACACTGTCCACCATACTACACTGACCACCATACTACACTGTCCACTATACTACACTACACTGACCACTATACTACACTGTCCACTATACTACACTGTCCACCATACTACATTGACCACCATACTACACTGACCACCATACTACACTGACCACTATACTACACTATACTGACCACCATACTACACTGACCACTATACTACACTGTCCACTATACTACACTGTCCACTATACTACACTATACTGACCACCATACTACACTGACCACTATACTACACTGTCCACTATACTACACTACACTGACCACTATACTACACTGTCCACTATACTACACTGTCCACCATACTACACTGACCACCATACTACACTGTCCACTATACTACACTACACTGACCACTACACTACACTGACCACTATACTACACTGTCCACTATACTACACTGTCCACTATACTACACTGACCACCATACTACACTGACCACCATACTACACTGAACACTATACTACACTATACTGACCACCATACTACACCGACCACTATACTACACTGACCACTATAGTACACTATACTGACCACCATACTACACTGACCACTATACTACACTGACCACCATACTACACTGACCACTATACTACACTGTCCACTATACTACACTGTCCACTATACTACACTATACTGACCACCATACTACACTGTCCACTATACTAAACTGTCCACTATACTACACTGACCACCATACTACACTGACCACTATACTACACTGTCCACTATACTACACTGTCCACTATACTACACTACACTGTCCACTATACTACACTGTCCACTATACTACACTGACCACCATACTACACTGACCACTATACTACACTGACCACCATACTACACTGACCACTATACTACACTGACCACCATACTACACTGACCACCATACTACACTGACCACCATACTACACTGACCACTATACTACACTGACCACTATACTACACTGACCACCATACTAGACTGTCCACTATACTACACTGTCCACTATACTACACTATACTGACCACCATACTACACTGTCCACCATACTACACTGTCCACTATACTACACTACACTGACCACTATACTGCACTGTCCACTATACTACACTGTCAACCATACTACACTGACCACCATACTACACTGACCACCATACTACACTGACCAATATACTACACTGTCCACTATACTACACTGTCCACCATACTACACTGACCACCATACTACACTGACCACCATACTACACTGACCACCATACTACACTGACCACTATACTACACTGTCCACTATACTACACTATACTGACCACCATACTACACTATACTGACCACCATACTACACTGACCACTATACTACACTGTCCACTATACTACACTATACTGACCACCATACTACACTGACCACTATACTACACTGTCCACTATACTGACCACCATACTACACTGACCACTATACTACACTGTCCACTATACTACACTATACTGACCACCATACTACACTGACCACTATACTACACTGACCACTATACTACACTGTCCACTATACTACACTGTCCACTATACTACACTATACTGACCACCACACTACACTGACCACTATACTACACTGACCACTATACTACACTGTCCACTATACTACACTACACTGACCACTATACTACACTGACCACTATACTACACTGACCACCATACTACACTGACCACTATACTACACTGTCCACTATACTACACTATACTGACCACCATACTACACTGACCACTATACTACACTATACTGACCACCATACTACACTGTCCACTATACTACACTATACTGACCACCATACTACACTGACCACTATAATACACTACACTGTCCACTATACTACACTATACTGACCACCATACTACACTATACTGACCACCATACTACACTGACCACTATACTACACTGTCCACTATACTACACTATACTGACCACCATACTACACTGACCACTATACTACACTGTCCACTATACTGACCACCATACTACACTGACCACTATACTACACTGTCCACTATACTACACTATACTGACCACCATACTACACTGACCACTATACTACACTGACCACTATACTACACTGTCCACTATACTACACTATACTGACCACCATACTACACTGACCACTATACTACACTGACCACTATACTACACTGTCCACTATACTACACTATACTGACCACCATACTACACTGACCACTATACTACACTGACCACCATACTACACTGACCACTATACTACACTGTCCACTATACTACACTGTCCACTATACTACACTATACTGACCACCATACTACACTGACCACTATACTACACTGACCACTATACTACACTGTCCACTATACTACACTGTCCACTATACTACACTATACTGACCACCATACTACACTGTCCACTATACTACACTATACTGACCACCATACTACACTGACCGCTATAATACACTACACTGTCCACTATACTACACTATACTGACCACCATACTACACTATACTGACCACCATACTACACTGACCACTATACTACACTGTCCACTATACTACACTATACTGACCACCATACTACACTGACCACTATACTACACTGTCCACTATACTGACCACCATACTACACTGACCACTATACTACACTGTCCACTATACTACACTATACTGACCACCATACTACACTGACCACTATACTACACTGACCACTATACTACACTGTCCACTATACTACACTGTCCACTATACTACACTATACTGACCACCACACTATACTGACCACTATACTACACTGACCACTATACTACACTGTCCACTATACTACACTACACTGACCACTATACTACACTGACCACTATACTACACTGACCACCATACTACACTGACCACTATACTACACTGTCCACTATACTACACTATACTGACCACCATACTACACTGACCACTATACTACACTATACTGACCACCATACTACACTGTCCACTATACTACACTATACTGACCACCATACTACACTGACCACTATAATACACTACACTGTCCACTATACTACACTATACTGACCACCATACTACACTATACTGACCACCATACTACACTGACCACTATACTACACTGTCCACTATACTACACTATACTGACCACCATACTACACTGACCACTATACTACACTGTCCACAATACTGACCACCATACTACACTGACCACTATACTACACTGTCCACTATACTACACTATACTGACCACCATACTACACTGACCACTATACTACACTGACCACTATACTACACTGTCCACTATACTACACTATACTGACCACCATACTACACTGACCACTATACTACACTGACCACTATACTACACTGTCCACTATACTACACTATACTGACCACCATACTACACTGACCACTATACTACACTGACCACCATACTACACTGACCACTATACTACACTGTCCACTATACTACACTATACTGACCACCATACTACACTGACCACTATACTACACTGACCACTATACTACACTGTCCACTATACTACACTGTCCACTATACTACACTATACTGACCACCATACTACACTGACCACTATACTACACTGACCACTATACTACACTGTCCACTATACTACACTGTCCACTATACTACACTATACTGACCACCATACTACACTGTCCACTATACTACACTATACTGACCACCATACTACACTGACCGCTATAATACACTACACTGTCCACTATACTACACTATACTGACCACCATACTACACTATACTGACCACCATACTACACTGACCACTATACTACACTGTCCACTATACTACACTATACTGACCACCATACTACACTGACCACTATACTACACTGTCCACTATACTGACCACCATACTACACTGACCACTATACTACACTGTCCACTATACTACACTATACTGACCACCATACTACACTGACCACTATACTACACTGACCACTATACTACACTGTCCACTATACTACACTGTCCACTATACTACACTATACTGACCACCACACTATACTGACCACTATACTACACTGACCACTATACTACACTGTCCACTATACTACACTACACTGACCACTATACTACACTGACCACTATACTACACTGACCACCATACTACACTGACCACTATACTACACTGTCCACTATACTACACTATACTGACCACCATACTACACTGACCACTATACTACACTATACTGACCACCATACTACACTGTCCACTATACTACACTATACTGACCACCATACTACACTGACCACTATAATACACTACACTGTCCACTATACTACACTATACTGACCACCATACTACACTATACTGACCACCATACTACACTGACCACTATACTACACTGTCCACTATACTACACTATACTGACCACCATACTACACTGACCACTATACTACACTGTCCACAATACTGACCACCATACTACACTGACCACTATACTACACTGTCCACTATACTACACTATACTGACCACCATACTACACTGACCACTATACTACACTGACCACTATACTACACTGTCCACTATACTACACTATACTGACCACCATACTACACTGACCACTATACTACACTGACCACTATACTACACTGTCCACTATACTACACTATACTGACCACCATACTACACTGACCACTATACTACACTGACCACCATACTACACTGACCACTATACTACACTGTCCACTATACTACACTATACTGACCACCATACTACACTGACCACTATACTACACTGACCACTATACTACACTGTCCACTATACTACACTGTCCACTATACTACACTATACTGACCACCACACTACACTGACCACTATACTACACTGACCACTATACTACACTGTCCACTATACTACACTACACTGATCACTATACTACACTGACCACTATACTACACTGACCACCATACTACACTGACCACTATACTACACTGTCCACTATACTACACTATACTGACCACCATACTACACTGACCACTATACTACACTATACTGACCACCATACTACACTGTCCACTATACTATACTATACTGACCACCATACTACACTGACCACTATAATACACTACACTGTCCACTATACTACACTATACTGACCACCATACTACACTATACTGACCACCATACTACACTGACCACTATACTACACTGTCCACTATACTACACTATACTGACCACCATACTACACTGACCACTATACTACACTGTCCACTATACTGACCACCATACTACACTGACCACTATACTACACTGTCCACTATACTACACTATACTGACCACCATACTACACTGACCACTATACTACACTGACCACTATACTACACTGTCCACTATACTACACTATACTGACCACCATACTACACTGACCACTATACTACACTGACCACTATACTACACTGTCCACTATACTACACTATACTGACCACCATACTACACTGACCACTATACTACACTGACCACCATACTACACTGACCACTATACTACACTGTCCACTATACTACACTGTCCACTATACTACACTATACTGACCACCATACAACACTGTCCACTATACTACACTGTCCACTATACTACACTGACCACCATACTACACTGACCACTATACTACACTGTCCACTATACTACACTGTCCACTATACTACACTACACTGTCCACTATACTACACTGTCCACTATACTACACTGTCCACTATACTACACTGACCACCATACTACACTGACCACTATACTACACTGACCACCATACTACACTGACCACTATACTACACTGACCACTATACTACACTGACCACCATACTACACTGACCACCATACTACACTGTCCACTATACTACACTGTCCACTGTACTACACTATACTGACCACCATACTACACTGTCCACTATACTACACTGTCCACTATACTACACTACACTGACCACTATACTACACTGTCCACTATACTACACTGTCCACCATACTACACTGACCACCATACTACACTGTCCACTATACTACACTACACTGACCACTATACTACACTGTCCACTATACTACACTGTCCACCATACTACATTGACCACCATACTACACTGACCACCATACTACACTGACCACCATACTACACTGACCACTATACTACACTATACTGACCACCATACTACACTGACCACTATACTACACTGTCCACTATACTACACTGTCCACTATACTACACTATACTGACCACCATACTACACTGACCACTATACTACACTGTCCACTATACTACACTACACTGACCACTATACTACACTGTCCACTATACTACACTGTCCACCATACTACACTGACCACCATACTACACTGTCCACTATACTACACTACACTGACCACTACACTACACTGACCACTATACTACACTGTCCACTATACTACACTGTCCACTATACTACACTGACCACCATACTACACTGACCACCATACTACACTGAACACTATACTACACTATACTGACCACCATACTACACCGACCACTATACTACACTGACCACTATAGTACACTATACTGACCACCATACTACACTGACCACTATACTACACTGACCACCATACTACACTGACCACTATACTACACTGTCCACTATACTACACTGTCCACTATACTACACTATACTGACCACCATACTACACTGTCCACTATACTAAACTGTCCACTATACTACACTGACCACCATACTACACTGACCACTATACTACACTGTCCACTATACTACACTGTCCACTATACTACACTACACTGTCCACTATACTACACTGTCCACTATACTACACTGACCACCATACTACACTGACCACTATACTACACTGACCACCATACTACACTGACCACTATACTACACTGACCACCATACTACACTGACCACCATACTACACTGACCACCATACTACACTGACCACTATACTACACTGACCACTATACTACACTGACCACCATACTAGACTGTCCACTATACTACACTGTCCACTATACTACACTATACTGACCACCATACTACACTGTCCACCATACTACACTGTCCACTATACTACACTACACTGACCACTATACTGCACTGTCCACTATACTACACTGTCAACCATACTACACTGACCACCATACTACACTGACCACCATACTACACTGACCAATATACTACACTGTCCACTATACTACACTGTCCACCATACTACACTGACCACCATACTACACTGACCACCATACTACACTGACCACCATACTACACTGACCACTATACTACACTGTCCACTATACTACACTATACTGACCACCATACTACACTATACTGACCACCATACTACACTGACCACTATACTACACTGTCCACTATACTACACTATACTGACCACCATACTACACTGACCACTATACTACACTGTCCACTATACTGACCACCATACTACACTGACCACTATACTACACTGTCCACTATACTACACTATACTGACCACCATACTACACTGACCACTATACTACACTGACCACTATACTACACTGTCCACTATACTACACTGTCCACTATACTACACTATACTGACCACCACACTACACTGACCACTATACTACACTGACCACTATACTACACTGTCCACTATACTACACTACACTGACCACTATACTACACTGACCACTATACTACACTGACCACCATACTACACTGACCACTATACTACACTGTCCACTATACTACACTATACTGACCACCATACTACACTGACCACTATACTACACTATACTGACCACCATACTACACTGTCCACTATACTACACTATACTGACCACCATACTACACTGACCACTATAATACACTACACTGTCCACTATACTACACTATACTGACCACCATACTACACTATACTGACCACCATACTACACTGACCACTATACTACACTGTCCACTATACTACACTATACTGACCACCATACTACACTGACCACTATACTACACTGACCACCATACTACACTGACCACTATACTACACTGACCACCATACTACACTGACCACCATACTACACTGACCACCATACTACACTGACCACTATACTACACTGACCACTATACTACACTGACCACCATACTAGACTGTCCACTATACTACACTGTCCACTATACTACACTATACTGACCACCATACTACACTGTCCACCATACTACACTGTCCACTATACTACACTACACTGACCACTATACTGCACTGTCCACTATACTACACTGTCAACCATACTACACTGACCACCATACTACACTGACCACCATACTACACTGACCAATATACTACACTGTCCACTATACTACACTGTCCACCATACTACACTGACCACCATACTACACTGACCACCATACTACACTGACCACCATACTACACTGACCACTATACTACACTGTCCACTATACTACACTATACTGACCACCATACTACACTATACTGACCACCATACTACACTGACCACTATACTACACTGTCCACTATACTACACTATACTGACCACCATACTACACTGACCACTATACTACACTGTCCACTATACTGACCACCATACTACACTGACCACTATACTACACTGTCCACTATACTACACTATACTGACCACCATACTACACTGACCACTATACTACACTGACCACTATACTACACTGTCCACTATACTACACTGTCCACTATACTACACTATACTGACCACCACACTACACTGACCACTATACTACACTGACCACTATACTACACTGTCCACTATACTACACTACACTGACCACTATACTACACTGACCACTATACTACACTGACCACCATACTACACTGACCACTATACTACACTGTCCACTATACTACACTATACTGACCACCATACTACACTGACCACTATACTACACTATACTGACCACCATACTACACTGTCCACTATACTACACTATACTGACCACCATACTACACTGACCACTATAATACACTACACTGTCCACTATACTACACTATACTGACCACCATACTACACTATACTGACCACCATACTACACTGACCACTATACTACACTGTCCACTATACTACACTATACTGACCACCATACTACACTGACCACTATACTACACTGTCCACTATACTGACCACCATACTACACTGACCACTATACTACACTGTCCACTATACTACACTATACTGACCACCATACTACACTGACCACTATACTACACTGACCACTATACTACACTGTCCACTATACTACACTATACTGACCACCATACTACACTGACCACTATACTACACTGACCACTATACTACACTGTCCACTATACTACACTATACTGACCACCATACTACACTGACCACTATACTACACTGACCACTATACTACACTGTCCACTATACTACACTGTCCACTATACTACACTATACTGACCACCACACTACACTGACCACTATACTACACTGACCACTATACTACACTGTCCACTATACTACACTACACTGACCACTATACTACACTGACCACTATACTACACTGACCACCATACTACACTGACCACTATACTACACTATACTGACCACCATACTACACCGACCACTATACTACACTGACCACTATACTACACTATACTGACCACCATACTACACTGACCACTATACTACACTGACCACTATACTACACTGTCCACTATACTACACTGTCCACTATACTACACTATACTGACCACCATACTACACTGTCCACTATACTAAACTGTCCACTATACTACACTGACCACCATACTACACTGACCACTATACTACACTGTCCACTATACTACACTGTCCACTATACTACACTACACTGTCCACTATACTACACTGTCCACTATACTACACTGACCACCATACTACACTGACCACTATACTACACTGTCCACTATACTACACTGTCCACTATACTACACTATACTGACCACCATACTACACTGACCACTATACTACACTGACCACTATACTACACTGTCCACTATACTACACTGTCCACTATACTACACTATACTGACCACCATACTACACTGTCCACTATACTACACTATACTGACCACCATACTACACTGACCGCTATAATACACTACACTGTCCACTATACTACACTATACTGACCACCATACTACACTATACTGACCACCATACTACACTGACCACTATACTACACTGTCCACTATACTACACTATACTGACCACCATACTACACTGACCACTATACTACACTGTCCACTATACTGACCACCATACTACACTGACCACTATACTACACTGTCCACTATACTACACTATACTGACCACCATACTACACTGACCACTATACTACACTGACCACTATACTACACTGTCCACTATACTACACTGTCCACTATACTACACTATACTGACCACCACACTACACTGACCACTATACTACACTGACCACTATACTACACTGTCCACTATACTACACTACACTGACCACTATACTACACTGACCACTATACTACACTGACCACCATACTACACTGACCACTATACTACACTGTCCACTATACTACACTATACTGACCACCATACTACACTGACCACTATACTACACTATACTGACCACCATACTACACTGTCCACTATACTACACTATACTGACCACCATACTACACTGACCACTATAATACACTACACTGTCCACTATACTACACTATACTGACCACCATACTACACTATACTGACCACCATACTACACTGACCACTATACTACACTGTCCACTATACTACACTATACTGACCACCATACTACACTGACCACTATACTACACTGTCCACTATACTGACCACCATACTACACTGACCACTATACTACACTGTCCACTATACTACACTATACTGACCACCATACTACACTGACCACTATACTACACTGACCACTATACTACACTGTCCACTATACTACACTATACTGACCACCATACTACACTGACCACTATACTACACTGACCACTATACTACACTGTCCACTATACTACACTATACTGACCACCATACTACACTGACCACTATACTACACTGACCACCATACTACACTGACCACTATACTACACTGTCCACTATACTACACTGTCCACTATACTACACTATACTGACCACCATACTACACTGACCACTATACTACACTGACCACTATACTACACTGTCCACTATACTACACTATACTGACCACCACACTACACTGACCACTATACTACACTGACCACTATACTACACTGTCCACTATACTACACTACACTGACCACTATACTACACTGACCACTATACTACACTGACCACCATACTACACTGACCACTATACTACACTGTCCACTATACTACACTATACTGACCACCATATTACACTGACCACTATACTGACCACCATACTACACTGTCCACTATACTATACTATACTGACCACCATACTACACTGACCACTATAATACACTACACTGTCCACTATACTACACTATACTGACCACCATACTACACTATACTGACCACCATACTACACTGACCACTATACTACACTGTCCACTATACTACACTATACTGACCACCATACTACACTGACCACTATACTACACTGTCCACTATACTGACCACCATACTACACTGACCACTATACTACACTGTCCACTATACTACGCTATACTGACCACCATACTACACTGACCACTATACTACACTGACCACTATACTACACTGTCCACTATACTACACTATACTGACCACCATACTACACTGACCACTATACTACACTGACCACTATACTACACTGTCCACTATACTACACTATACTGACCACCATACTACACTGACCACTATACTACACTGACCACCATACTACACTGACCACTATACTACACTGACCACTATACTACACTGTCCACTATACTACACTGTCCACTATACTACACTATACTGACCACCATACAACACTGTCCACTATACTACACTGTCCACTATACTACACTGACCACCATACTACACTGACCACTATACTACACTGTCCACTATACTACACTGTCCACTATACTACACTACACTGTCCACTATACTACACTGTCCACTATACTACACTGTCCACTATACTACACTGACCACCATACTACACTGACCACTATACTACACTGACCACCATACTACACTGACCACTATACTACACTGACCACCATACTACACTGACCACTATACTACACTGACCACTATACTACACTGACCACCATACTACACTGTCCACTATACTACACTGTCCACTGTACTACACTATACTGACCACCATACTACACTGTCCACTATACTACACTGTCCACTATACTACACTACACTGACCACTATACTACACTGTCCACTATACTACACTGTCCACCATACTACACTGACCACCATACTACACTGTCCACTATACTACACTACACTGACCACTATACTACACTGTCCACTATACTACACTGTCCACCATACTACACTGACCACCATACTACACTGACCACCATACTACACTGACCACTATACTACACTATACTGACCACCATACTACACTGTCCACTATACTACACTGTCCACTATACTACACTATACTGACCACCATACTACACTGACCACTATACTACACTGTCCACTATACTACACTACACTGACCACTATACTACACTGTCCACTATACTACACTGTCCACCATACTACACTGACCACCATACTACACTGTCCACTATACTACACTACACTGACCACTACACTACACTGACCACTATACTACACTGTCCACTATACTACACTGTCCACTATACTACACTGACCACCATACTACACTGACCACCATACTACACTGAACACTATACTACACTATACTGACCACCATACTACACCGACCACTATACTACACTGACCACTATACTACACTATACTGACCACCATACTACACTGACCACTATACTACACTGACCACTATACTACACTGTCCACTATACTACACTGTCCACTATACTACACTATACTGACCACCATACTACACTGTCCACTATACTAAACTGTCCACTATACTACACTGACCACCATACTACACTGACCACTATACTACACTGTCCACTATACTACACTGTCCACTATACTACACTACACTGTCCACTATACTACACTGTCCACTATACTACACTGACCACCATACTACACTGACCACTATACTACACTGACCACCATACTACACTGACCACTATACTACACTGACCACCATACTACACTGACCACCATACTACACTGACCACCATACTACACTGACCACTATACTACACTGACCACTATACTACACTGACCACCATACTAGACTGTCCACTATACTACACTGTCCACTATACTACACTATACTGACCACCATACTACACTGTCCACTATACTACACTGTCCACTATACTACACTACACTGACCACTATACTGCACTGTCCACTATACTACACTGTCCACCATACTACACTGACCACCATACTACACTGACCACCATACTACACTGACCACCATACTACACTGACCAATATACTACACTGTCCACTATACTACACTGTCCACCATACTACACTGACCACCATACTACACTGACCACCATACTACACTGACCACCATACTACACTGACCACTATACTACACTGTCCACTATACTACACTATACTGACCACCATACTACACTGACCACTATACTACACTGTCCACTATACTACACTGTCCACTATACTACACTATACTGACCACCATACTACACTGACCACTATACTACACTACACTGACCACTATACTACACTGTCCACTATACTACACTGTCCACTATACTACACTGACCACCATACTACACTGACCACCATACTACACTGACCACTATACTACACTGTCCACTATACTACACTGTCCACTATACTACACTGACCACCATACTACACTGACCACCATACTACACTGACCACCATACTACACTGACCACCATACTACACTGACCACTATACTACACTGTCCACTATACTATACTGTTCACTATACTACACTGACCACTATACTACACTGACCACTATACTATACTGTCCACTACACTAACCACTACACTACACTGACCACTATACTACACTACACTGACCACCATACTACACTGTCCACTATATTACACTGACCACTATACTACACTACACTGACCACCATACTACACTGTCCACTATATTACACTGACCACTATACTACACTACACTGACCACCATACTACACTGTTCACTATACTACACTGACCACCATACTACACTGACCACTATACTACACTACACTGACCACTATACTACACTGTCCACTATACTACACTGTCCACCATACTACACTGACCACCATACTACACTGACCACCATACTACACTGACCACTATACTACACTGTCCACTATACTACACTGTCCACCATACTACACTGACCACCATACTACACTGACCGCAATACTACACTGACCACCATACTACACTGACCACCATACTACACTGACCACCATACTACACTGTCCACTATACTACACTGTCCACTATACTACACTGACCACCATACTACACTGACCACCATACTACACTGACCACCATACTACACTGACCACTATACTACACTGACCACTATACTACACTGACCACCATACTACACTGACCACCATACTACACTGACCACTATACTATACTGTCCACTATACTACACTGACCACTATACTACACTGACTACTATACTATACTGTCCACTACACTAACCACTACACTACACTGACCACTATACTACACTACACTGACCACCATACTACACTGTCCACTATATTACACTGACCACTATACTACACTACACTACACTGACCACCATACTACACTGTCCACTATATTACACTGACCACTATACTACACTACACTGACCACCATACTACACTGTCCACTATACTACACTGACCACCATACTACACTGACCACTATACTACACTATACTGTCCACTATACTACACTGTCCACTATACTGTACTGTCCACTACACTAACCACTACACTTTCCACTATACTACACTATACTGACCACCATACTACACTGTCCACTATACTACACTACACTGACCACTATACTACACTACACTGACCACCATACTACACTGTCCACTATACTACACTGACCACTATACTACACTGACCACCATACTACACTGACCACTATACTACACTGACCACTATACTACACTGTCCACTATACTATACTACACTACACTGACCACTATACTACACTACACTGTCCACTATACTACACTGTCCACTATACTATACTGTCCACTACACTGACCACTATACTACACTGTCCACTACACTACACTGACCTCCATACTAAACTACACTATACTGACCACTATACTAACCAGTATACTATATTACACTAACCACTATACTGACCACCATACTACACTAACCACTATACTACACTACACTGTCCACTACACTAACCACCATACTAACCACTATACTACACTACACTGACCTCCATACTAAACTACACTATACTGACCACTATGCTAACCACTATACTATACTACACTAACCACTATACTGACCACTATACTACACTATACTGTCCACTACACTGCCCCCCATAGTGACCACTACACTGACCTCCATACTATACTACACTACACTGTCCTGCCTACAGTCTCTCTCTCTCGCCCCCCCCCCCCCCCGGCCAGTAAAAAGACTCTCACTCACCTTCTTATCCTGGCTGCATCAATCCGGAGGAGGAGAAGACAGCGGCGGCTCACATTCTTCTCTGCCCTGCACTCTGCTTGCTGCCATGTTCAGTGTCCAGCGCTCTGTGATTGGGCGTATGGGGGGTCATGTGCGGAGGCGGGACTTCAGGAGCGATCGAGGACAGGCCAGCCCTACGCCTCACATGACCCCCATACACCCAATCACAGGGCGCCTGACACTTAACATGGCGGCCGGAGCCCGGGGACACAGAATTAGAAATTAGGAGGAGGCAGCCAGTGACACATACTGGCGCCCCCCTAAATATCGGGCCCGGGGCCACGGCACCCCCTGCACCCCCCACGCTATGCCACTGTCTGTATCACCTTTTCTTAACTTCTTACAGTGACAAAGCCTCCCTCTGTCACAGCCGGATAGACATAGAGAAGGCTAAAGAATCCTATTCCTTTTTGACTATTCTTACTCCAATTGTTGTAATAGTGAATATCCCTTCCTGAGACCTCTGTCTGGCTTGAATAAAGCAAAGGCACTCACAGCAGACAATCTTCATTGGATAGCTGAACTCGTCAAACACTTGAAATCTAGGAATGTCTTTATTGCATACAGAAAGCTGTGGCAATACAATAAGATGCAGTAGACTTGATATAAGTGTTTAAGTGGTCGAAAAAGGAGTATTGGCTTTCCTTAGTGTGTGTCTTGCAGGGGGAAGGAAATATTACATGTAGTGCACCTCCACAGAAGCTGCTAGTTTGGTAACCCCCCTGAAGTTATCCTGCTTTCTCTATAATGAGTGGTGTAATACCTGGACCATTCTTTACACAAATAAACCACATCAGCCTTGAGCATATTGAAGGTAAGTGAGTCAACAAAGACAAGGTTATACAACTATATTCACAAGCTTATATTCATTTACTACTATTCAACGCAGTCATAAAAGAGACTTAAATATGGAGGTTTTTCACTAAAGCTGACTGGGCCTATATTCCACCATGTTTATCACTTGACTTGTAATAGGACCACCAGAGTCCAAACAGATTAGCTACAAGAATGTTAACACTTCAGGGAGCTAAGTTACCTCAGAGTTGGGCGTGCTAAATGGAAGTTGCCGGCTAGTCACCTGGTGCGGTAAAACTTGGTGTCTCCCCCCGCTAGCCTGCCACAGTGCTGTATACTTCTGCTGTGGAATGACAGCAGGATAGGCAGTAGGGCACTGAGCAAGCTAGTGCATGGGCACGGCTCCCCCCCCCCCCAGCCTGCCACAGTGCTGTTTGATGGTGTCACCCCTCAGGCGGGAGCCACCCTGGTTTGGTCTGCACCCCCATAGTGACACCACTGGCCAAGAAGCTGACGTTACACTCTGAGCTCAGCGAGAGCTGATTGGTGGGAAGAGGCACACCACCTTCACACAGCACCCAGGAACAGAGTTGAGGCTGTCAGTCACAGGCTGTGTGCTGTCACCTTTTTTCTCTTGGTGTCAGGAAAAAATGTCAGACTCAGAAGTGACTCGTGCAGAGAGCAGAGAAATGGAGCAGAAATTACACCCAGTGCTTTGGATTGAGAAAAGTACACACTGTAGAGGGATATGCTTTGTTTATATTTCATGTCTCAGATTTACAACCACTTTAAAGTGGTTGTAAACCCATGGGAAAAAAAAACCTGCAAGACAAAGGCACGATGAGCTAGTATGCATAGCATACTAGCTCATTTTGATATACTTACCTTAGATCGAAGCCCCCGCAGCGGCCCCGACACACCGCTTTGGCCGGCGACATGTCTCCCGGAGTTACTTCTGGGTATCGCGGGCTCTGGCGCTGTGATTGGCCGGAGCCTTCGGTAATGGCACACTAGCTGAAGAAACGGCACGTACGAGCATGCGCAAGTGCCGATGATGTACAGTGCCTTGCGAAAGTATTCGCCCCCCTTGAACTTTTCAACCTTTTGCCACATTTCAGGCTTCAAACATAAAGATATAAAATTTTTATTTTTTGTGAAGAATCACCAACAAGTGGGACACAATTGTGAAGTGGAACGAAATCTATTGGATTGTTGAAACTTTTTTAACTAATAAAAAAATGAAAAGTGGGGCGTGCAAAATTATTCGGCCCCCTTGCGTTAATACTTTGTAGAGCCACCTTTTGCTGCGCTTACAGATGCAAGTCGATTGGGGTATGTCTCTATCAGTTCTGCACATCGAGAGACTGAAATTCTTGCCCATTCTTCCTTGCAAAACAGCTCGAGCTCAGTGAGGTTGGATGGAGAGCGTTTGTGAACAGTAGTTTTCAGCTCTTTCCACAGATTCTCGATTGGATTCAGGTCTGGACTTTCACTTGGCCATTCTAACACCTGGATACGTTTATTTGTGAACCATTCCTTTGTAGATTTTGCTGTATGTTTGGGATCATTGTCTTGTTGGAAGATAAATCTCCGTTCCAGTTTCAGGTCTTTTGCAGACTCCAACAGGTTTTCATCCAGAATGGTCCTGTATTTGGCTGCATCCATCTTCCCCTCAATTTTAACCATCTTCCCTGTCCCTGCTGAAGAAAAGCAGGCCCAAACCATGATGCTGCCACCACCATGTTTGACAGTGGAGATGGTGTGTTGAGGGTGATGAGCTATGTTGCTTTTACGCCAAACATATCGTTTTGCATTGTGGTCAAAAAGTTCGATTTTGGTTTCATCGGACCAGAGCACCTTCTTCCACATGTTTGGTGTGTCTCCCAGGTGGCTTGTGGCAAACTTTAGACAAGACTTTTTATGGATATCTTTGAGAAATGGCTTTCTTCTTGCCACTCTTCCATAAAGGCCAGATTTGTGCAGTGTACGACTGATTGTTGTCCTATGGACAGACTCTCCCACCTCAGCTGTAGTTCTCTGCAGTTCATCCAGAGTGATCATGGACCTCTTGGCTGCATCTCTGATCAGTCTTCTCCTTGTCTGAGCTGAAAGTTTAGAGGGACAGCCAGGTCTTGGTAGATTTGCAGTGGTCTGATACTCCTTCCATTTCAAAATGATCGCTTGCACAGTGCTCCTTGGGATGTTTAAAGCTTGGGAAATCTTTTTGTATCCAAATCCGGCTTTAAACTTCTCCACAACAGTATTACGGATCTGCCTGGTGTGTTCCTTGGTCTTCATGATGCTCTCTGCGCTTTCAACAGAACCCTGAGACTATCACAGAGCAGGTGTATTTATACAGAGACTTGATTACACACAGGTGGATTCTATTTATCACCATCAGTCATTTAGGACAACATTGGATCATTCAGAGATCCTCGCTGAACTTCTGGAGTGAGTTTGAGGCACTGAAAGTAAAGGGGCCGAATAATTTTGCACGCACCACTTTTCAGTTTTTTATTTGCTAAAAAAGTTTAAAATATCCAATAGATTTCGTTCCACTTCACAATTGTGTCCCACTTGTTGGTGATTCTTCACAAAAAATTAAAATTTTATATCTTTATGTTTGAGGCCTGAAATGTGGCAAAATGTTGAAAAGTTCAAGGGGGCCGAATACTTTTGCAAGGCACTGTATATGCAAGTTTAGGAGAAACTCACGGTAGCTGCAGGTCAGCCTTATTATAGGCTTACCTGTAGGCAAAAGTGGTTGTATAGGGTTTAAAACAACTTTAAAGTAAGGTACTCACACTACTTGCATTTAAAAACACATTCAATGATGCAATAATAAAATAAAAAGCTACATTAATTATGTCTTTTTATGTCTGTCTGGATCTCTGCTTTAGGCTTTGTTGCAATGTTTCACCATTAGTCAAATGATTGTCCATATTCTGAATTTATGAGTACATTACACCCTCTGCAGAGTCATGTGACCTGTATAAATTAACACATATAATAAAAACTTTACCCACAGCGTTATAATATAGTGAATGAAAAAATGTTTGATTATGGGCAGCACCACTTTAGAAGATATTACTTTATTAACTAGTAATAATACACAAACATAAGAGGCTATTAAGAACCTGCTCAAAACAGCTTGCAATCTAAAACAAAATTAAATTGAG
The DNA here is from genome assembly GCA_037952835.1 of Lithobates septentrionalis. NCBI lineage: Eukaryota > Metazoa > Chordata > Amphibia > Anura > Ranidae > Lithobates > Lithobates septentrionalis. The sequence continues at coordinate 3,244,689 of JBBDGP010001928.1, read as the reverse complement.
ATTGTTGCTTCCAAATTGTGTTTTTTTATCGATTTCTGTTTTATTTTTTAATTAGTGTACTGTACAGTTTTGTTATATTATGGATTTTTTTGTTCCAGAAAATGAGACTTGTCTTAAAAAATAAATGACAGGAGCAGTCCCCCCATCCCAGTTATCAGAGAAGCACAGGGCACCGGACACAAACAGAAACACCCCTCCCTCTTATCACACCAGCTCAGTTCAGGGCTGCTCAGGTGTAACTGGGCGGTGGACTACATACCAATGCACCCCCCTTTAATCACAACAGCTCACCTTGCAGAGGACACCGCTATCGCAATCCATCACAATGCCCCTGTTACCGCACTAGCATAGGGTGGGTGGCTCAGGCACACCCGGGCGGCAGCTAGGGTCCGGGGAGAATAGTGTCAGTGTGCAGTGCAGCGAGCAGCAGCCGCCCTGCCAGGGTGGAGAATAGTGACAGGCTCAGCGTGAGAGCGAGGAGGAAAAAACACACACAGGCTAGCATGGGCGTGGCGCCGAAGGTGTTCCGCTGAAAAAAACTGCCAAAGGCAGCCAGTGCTTTCGCCGCCCTCGGGGTGGTGTCACCCGGATGCGGACCTTACCCCCCGCCCCCCCTAACAACGCCACTATTTGTACTTGTTTATCTGCTGTTTTCCTTTTATGTGTGAAGGAGCAGTAGAGAGGGGTCTGACACCCATATGAGCCATTCCTCTGCTCTCCTGTAGCCTATTCACATAAACATTATATGCACTTATTTAAGCATAGAAATTATAGAATTCACTGTTGAATGTTTGAATCTTAGAGGTGATAATTGTTTTGCTATCCATAATATTCTTTGGTAGACCACATTTTGAGGTGTAAGCTCAAGGTGACTCTTTGATTTCTTTTCCATTTAACTCATTGAGTAAACTATTTCTGATTTAGCCAATTTTGGTGTATTTTCTTATTGCTGCAGTTTTTTAAGGAAAAATGTTTGAACCCAGGGTGTCAGAGGTGGCAGAGGATTCACAGGGTCAGGGCAACCAGAGAGGTACTGTTTTATCTTGCGACCCTCGAGGGGAGCGCTACATTTGGGGGCTCATTCGGGATTCCCCTCATGGGAAGCCTAAGCAAGTTCTGTGACCAACCCAGAGAGAAGGGGAAGATGGACTCAGTCACTGCCACCAGTTGGGCACAACAGCAAGGAAGTCAACTGGAACTGGCCAGTGTGGTGAAGATGCCTGGAATTGGATTGTCTAAAAGGAAGGTGAGACAGCTGATAAGAAGGGCTGTTCCAGAACAAGGATCCTATGTTATGGACGTGAAGCCTGAATTTGAGCAAAATTACACCTATGCCCTGATAGAGTGGCGAGAGAGTGTTCCGGACAGATTTCTGAAAGAGACTGTGAGCTTAGCTGATGGGTTATAGGCCCAAGTGATACTGACAGTGGGAAATCCAGACAAAGAGCATTCCAGACATGGTTCCATGAGCCCTGAGGCAGAAGCAGATGCTTCTGGGATGGGAATGCCTCCTGCTTCTTTCTATATGGATATGAGCCTGCATGTTGAGAGTTTGATAAAGAGCACTAATATCTTGGTAAATCAGGGGTACCGAAAGCTGCAGTTCTTCTCGGGTTGCACACCAACCCCAGAAGGTTAAGAGGAGTTTGAAAATTGGATAGCTCAAGCCATACAAGCAGTGTAAGAATGGAGTGTGCCGGAGGCAGTGAAAAGACAGAGGATAAGTGAGAGCCTCAGAAGCCCTGCAGCAAATGTTATTCAGAGTTTGAAGAGAGGGAAGCCTGACTGTATAGCCATGGACTATATTGAAGCCTTGTGTGCAGTCTATGGGAGGGTAGAAAAGATCCCTGACTTGATATACAAGTTTGAGCACACTCAAGGAGAGAAACTGTCTGGTTATGATGTTAGAGTGGACCGAATTCTGCATCAGATCATTCTGAAGAAAGGGATTGACTCAAAAGAGGCCGATAAAGTAAGGCTTGAAATAATTCTTCAAGAGGCTAGACCCAATCACCCAATTGTGCTTTGTCTGCTGCTAAAGGGGACACAGGCGGCCCCAACCTACCAAGATTTAATGAAACTGGTCAGGGAGGAAGAAGCATTGTTGGATGAAAAAAATCAAGGATTACGTGAAGGGATCAAAGTCCCTCTGAAGATAGGGAAAGTGTCAGCCCCGCCCGTGCAATTAGAGAAGGGGGTTCCAGAAGTGGACAGCGATGAAGAATCAGAGTGGGGGGAGTACCCCAAGACCCCTTTAGTACCACCTGTTCCTGAGAACACCCTGGTTAAATTACTTACACAAGTAGCTCAAGATCAGATGCGACAGACATTGCTGCGGGAGATGGAAGCTCAAGCTACAGCTCGGCTGGTCAAGACTGATCCCAGGAAGTGCTTTCAGTGTGGGGAGCCTGAGCATTTTTGGAGGCAGTGCCCCCAAAGAAAGGGAGAGTCAAACTTCCTTGCGGAATTGCTGAGAGCATTACAGCAGTTGCTAACAATTCAGAAGGCGGGAAGCTTCAGGGGGCCTCAATGAGGGAGCCAACTGAGAGCCCTAAGAAGGAACCAAGCTCCAAGAGTCAAAAGGAAACAGAATGAGAAGAGAGGCCATAAGAGTGTAACATCTCCCAAATCAAATTAACCGGCACCGGGGTCTAGGACTTGGACTAGGACTTGGGCACATGGAGTCAATGTCCTATCACCACCTAGGGCTTTAGTTAGGTCTTCTCAGAGTGGAAATAGAAAGGACCTCAGGAAAACCAAAGCCGAAGATTACCAGAAAAGTTAGTGGAGCCATCCCCAATTGTGTCTGTACAGGTAGAAGGTGTTTATACCAGGGCACTAGTAGATACGGGGGCTAAAGTCACTTTACTTTATCTGGACTTCTATGATCAATATTTGAAGCACATTCCCATTTATGCATTATGAAGGCCACTGTCAAACTCGCTTGGGAACATCCAGGATCCTTTGTTGTGTTGGAGACTGACGCACAAGCAGAAGCTGTTGGGATAGTGATGGTTCCAGAGTTGGTTTCCACTAAGGCCCTATTCTGAAGCGGGAAGAAGGTATCTATCAGCCTCTGGAATGTCACTGACCATCCTGTGGTGCTAGGGGCTTGGATGCTGGTGGGGCAAGTGAGTGCAGCCACCCCAGTACCTCCAGCAGAAATTGTGAGAGGAGAAAAGTATCAGGGGCTACAGAAGTAAATGGAGGAGTGTACTGAGGTGTTGCCTCCTGCATGGAGGATGAAGGTACAGCTGTTCCATTGGGAGAAAATCTTTTCTGATTTTGATGTATGTTGTGCCCAACATCGAGTCCGGTTACAAGAAGACAAACCCTTCAGGGAGAGAGCTCAGAGGATACCCCTCATTGACCTGGAAGATTTAAGGAAACAATTAGCTGAGTTGAAGTCAGGAGTAATTCAATAATCCAGAAGTTTCTACGCTTCACCCATCGTGGTGGTACAAAAAAAGAATGGGACACTTCGCATGTGTATAGACTATCGCACACTTAATTGACGGACTGTTCCTGATCAATATACAACTCCTCGAATAGAGGATGCTCTTTAGTGCCTTGCAGGGGCTAAGTGGTTTAGTGTGCTGGATTTGAAAAGTGGGTATTACCAAATACCAATGCATGCTGAAGATAAAGAGAAAACTGCTTTTATCTGCTCACTTGGGTTCTTTGCATTCAATCAGATGCCACAAGGACTTTCAGGGGCACAGCAACATTTCAACGTTTAATGGAGAACACTGTGGGATATATGAATTTGACCGAAGTTCTGGTATATCTAGATGACATCATAGTGTTTGGGAGGACATTGGAAGAACATGAGGCAAGATTGGAGAAAGTGTTTAAAAGACTACACGAGGAAGGGCTTAAGTTATCCCTGGAAAAGTGTTAGTTTTACAAAACTTCGATCACCTATTTAAGTCATGTTGTTTCTGCCACCGGAGTGGCTACAGATCCGAAGAATCTGGAAGAAGTCACTGCATGTCCTAGATCCGAGACTGTAATGGAATTATGGTCCTTTCTGGGGTTTTGCTCCTATTACCGAAGGTTTGTAGCTAATTTCGCAAAGATTGCCAGACCCCTTAATGAGTTGCTACGGGTGGTTTCGAGCAAGGAGGAAGGAAAGATGAAGGTGAAGAAGCTGGGAATGAGAGGAAAAAAAGAGTCCATTAGAGAACAATGTACTCATCCATGTGAGGAGGCTTATCAGCATTTAAAGAGGAGTCTTACAGAAGCCCTGGTTCGGCAATTGCTGATGCATCTAAGCCCTATGAGTGCCATGTGGATGCTAATCTAGATGGGTTGGGGGAGTCCCTAACCAAGAACAAGATGGTGGGCTCAGACCAGTGGCATATGTGAGCCGAAGCCTTATCCCCACTGAGAAGAACTGCCTGGTACTGGCCCTGAAATGGGTGGTAGTTGACAAGCTGAACAATTAGATATATGGGGCCAAGTTTGTAGTGAAGACAGACAATAATCCTTAGACCTACCTCTTAACTTCTGCTAAGCTGGATGCCACTGATCATCGATGGTTAGCTGCACTGGCTGGGTTTCAGTTTAGTTTGAAGTATCAGCCTGGAATTGACAATAGAGATGCAGATGCACTGTCCCGTAGGCCTCATCAGCCAGTAGAAGAATTCAGAGAATGGACTTTTGTGCCTACAGAAGGAGTGCAAGCTTTATGCAGAGCTGTGGTTCAATGGTTGACAGGGACTGTGGGAGCTGAATCTATAGAAGCTCCTCCTGCTGGAGTGCCCCAGTTTTACTGTGGATTGACACAAGTGAGAGGTGAGGGTCTTCCTCGGTTATCAAAAAGAGATATAAAAGCTGATTAAGAGCAGGATCTTCAATGACACTTGAAGTTTTGGCCAAGCAAAATCCAGTGCTGCTGTTGAAGAGCCCTGTAATCAATTACAAGATATTGCACAGAGAGTGGTTGGAGCTGAGAGACAATCTGTTGTATAGGAGAGGCCCTGCTGAGGAATCAGAGGAAACGTGGCAACTTTTCCTCCCTGAAAAGCATCGCACTTCAGTGTTGGCAGCTCTGCACGATGAACACGGACATTTGGGCATAGAAAGGACTTTCTGCTTAGAGATTAGGTTCTATTGGTCTGATATGAGAAGGGAGATAGAGAGTTTTTTGCCATTCCTGTTTACCCTGCATTCAGAGGAAAACGCTCCCAGTACGAGTCGCTCCTATGGGGCATCCGCAGAGTTCGGGGCCTATGGAGTAGGTGTGTGCTGACTTCCTGTGCCCGGAACCTGATACAGGTGGAAGAAGTAATATTCTTATGGTGACAGACAATTTCACTCGGTATGCTCAGGCCTACCTTACCAAAGATCAACAGGCTACTACTGTGGCAAAGGTCCTTGTAGAAAAATTCTTCATTCATTACGGGCTACCTGTCAGGATTCATTCTGATCAAGGAAGTGATTTTGAAAGTCGGCTCATACATCAGTTGCACAAGTTACTGGGCATGAAATAGTTTCGAACTACACCGTACCACCCACAGGGAGATCCCCAACCTAATAGGTTCAATCGTACTTTATGGAACATACTAGGAACTTTACCCAATGAGAACAACATAGGGGAAACTATATTGCCACAGTCATACATGCGTACAACAGTGTAGTGAGTGATGCCACTGGATACTCACCATACTGACTTTTGTTTGGGAGAGAAGCTTGACTTCCAATTGATCTGGTTTTTGGTTCATCTGTAGATGATACTACTTTAACTTCCCATAGGGGTTATGTAAAACGTTTACGTAAAAATTTAAAACAAGCTTATGAGAGAGCTATGGAACATGCTGCCACTCAAAGAATTGAGAAATAAGAAGAATTCCGACCTCAAGGTGAAAGTGCAAGATTTACAGCCAGGGGACCGAGTGCTGCTAAAGAACTTGGGCATGCGAGGAAAATATAAATTGGCTGACTGCTGGAGGCCTCAACCGTATGCCATCTGTAAGCAGGTTCCAGGTTTACCAGTTTACCAAATCAAACCTAAAGGGAAGCTGGGACCTCTCAAAATGCGGCATCGCAATCATCTGCTTCCTTTATCAGATGCTGTTCGAGTTCCCCCTGTTTCTTCTCCACCTCCCTTGGAACCGAGTCCACCCAGAAAACCCAGTTCTTGTTGTAAACTTCCCAGTCGCCCTGTGGTGCTGGTACAAGAAGAGAGTGAGGATGAGGAGATAGTGCCTTGCTGGTTGTGGTCCCCAGCTGTTGATGCTGAAGTAGGAGTCAGTAACTGCACCAGATGAAGATCAACAAGAGAGGTGGAAAAGTCATCTGGTCAGGAACTAATGCTTCATCATCGCCTAAGGAAGTAGATGCTCCTAAAACTGGAAATACTGGGCCAATTCTGAACTCAGATGAAGGAGACTTGATTAGCTTTACTAATGGATACTTGCCTGTAATGGATATAAAAAAAGTCACACAGAGATGGAAACATCATAGTTGGAGGCAGGGGCGTTGCTAGGTCTGCAAAAGATCTGGGGCTAGAGCCCATAGCAGCGGTCACCAACCTTTTTGCAGGCCTGCGGGGGGGGGGGGGGCACACCGGTGGTAAGCAAGTGGTTCAAATCACCATAATGCGGAATCAGTGGGAGCCCTGGGCGTGTCACTTGCCACATCTCCTGCCACCAGATGCAGTGTGTCACTTGCCACCGTCGCCTGTCACCAGATGCAGTGTGTCACTTGCCACCGTCGCCTGTCACCAGATGCAGCTTGTTACTTGCCACAGTCACCTGCCACTAGATGTGGATTGTCACTTGCCATGTCGCCTGCCACCAGATGTTGATTGTCACTTGGCACCACATGTGGATTGTCACTTGCCACCATTTGCATATTGTCACTTGCCACGTCACCTGCCACCATTTGCAGATTGTCACTTGCCACGTCAGCTGCCACCATTTTCAGATTGTCACTTGCCACGTCACCTGCCACCATTTGCAGATTGCCACGTCACCTGCCACCATTTGCAGATTGCCACGTCACCTGCCATCATTTGCAGATTGTCACTTGCCACGTCCCCTGCCACCATTTGCAGATTGCCACATCACCTGCCACCATTTGCAGATTGTCACTTGCCACGTCACCTGCCACTAGATTTGGGTTGTCACTTGCCACGTCACATGGCACCAGATATGGATTGTCATTTGCCAACTGGTGTGGATTGTAACTTGCCATGCCAGCCAGTGCCACCAAATGTGCATTGTCACTGCATTGGTGGCAGGCTGGCAGCACTGGTCCATTTAGTGAGGGCAGAAGAGCAGTGATGTTTAGCGGGCAGTGAGAGATGATGTCATCTCTGCTCGTCTGCCTGTTCGCTTCTCTCCTCTCCTCCATCTCTCTCATGCAGCCAGCCTGCCCGCCGCAGCCATGGCCGCGGCCCACTGGTTAGGCAGGGACCCTGCGGCAAGAGACTCGGGGCTATGGGCCCCAGATTTGGGGCTATAGCCCCAATAGCCACCCCCTAGCGACACCTTTGGTTTGAGAAGAAAGAAGGTGGGAGCAATGTAAAGTCCTGAGAGGAAATTTACTCTTGTGGAAAGTCCTGAAAGGAATTATATTTCTGTAAAAAGTCCTGAGAGGAACTCCACTCTTGTGGAAAGTCCTGAAAAAAATCCTGAATGGAGTTTTACTCCTGTAAAAAGTTCTGAAAGAAATCTTACACCAAAGCTGGAAGCTCATTCTCCTGATAGAGGAGAATATCCACCCTCCTAGAAGACTTACCTATGATATGCTGGGGGAGAACTCTGATTTCCACTATTCAAAGGCCAGTCCCTACGCTTGACTCTGCCACCATCAATTTAGTAGAAGGTGGCCTCGATGTGACATCTGACACCACTGGGTGGGGCACGGCTATAGCCCTGGCCTGTCAGAAAACTGATTATGAGTTAACTGAAAATGTTTACAAGTGGTTTAAGCAGAATCCTGATGTTTGTCAATATTTGAATTTGAACGCTGGTTAGAGTTGACTAACCCTTTTTTCCTTTTTATTTTCAAGCAAAAGTTGAAAAACCCCTGCCTTTTTGGGGACCAAAGATTTTAAGTTGGGGGAGGATGTGGCCAGGAGCAGGATACCTATCTATTCCTGCAATCAGAAGATGCTGTGTCGCATTGTTTCAGGGGAAGCTATTTCCAGTGTGGGATGTCCTGTTACTTTCTTAATTAGAGACAAGACAGAGCAAAGCATCTTGGGACATGTAGTCCATGCGGAGTAGGATTCACCCTCTGGCTGTATTATGTGAAACTACAACTACCAGTTTACTTATGGAGAAGAGCAGACCGCTGGGAGGGACTATAAGAGGGAAGGATTGAGGCCTGGTGCACTCTCTTGGGACCGTAGTGGATCTGCATGCAGGGAATCTGTTATAGAGTGAGCTGTAGCTGAGTTGCAGCCTGCTCTGGTGGAGTTACCTAGCGGATATCTGAAAGGACACCTGCGAACAGTTCCCCTTCACTGTCCAGCGGCAGCCTGGAGGCCATCCTGTTCCATCCACCCTGCAGGGAAATTGAATTCGTGTGAGCCATGGTGTGGCGCAGCGGAGGCTGGATGTCATTCCTTGAGCCACAGCCCTGAAAGATCATCATCATCATTATCATCATCTCCTCCATCCATCCTTCATCATCATCTCTCCATCCATCATCATCATCATCATCTCCTCTATCCATCATCTTCATCTCCTCCATCGATCATCATCATCATCCATATAATCATCCATATCATCATCATTCATATCATCATCGACCATATCATCATCGATATCATCATCATCCATATCATCATCATCCATATTATCATCATCCATATTATCATCATCCATATTATCATCATCCATATCATCATCATCATCCATATCATCATCCATATTATCATCATCCATATTATCATCATCCATATCATCATCATCATCCATATCATCATAATCCATATCATCATCCAAATGATCATATCATCCATCATCCTCGAAATTTAACATCTTTAAGTCAGTGATCACTGTGAATCCAATTACAGTTCTGATTTGCACATGAATATTGTTTGCTCGTTATACACCATCTATTGAATCAGCTATTTTGCTTTACAATTCAATATTCCTTGCATGCAACTATATACTTAAGTGCTAGCTGAATACTAACCAGATTGCCACACAGGACTACTTTCACCTCCCTCCCCACTTCAGGGATTTGTTTTTGCTGAAGCTTGTAAAGCTGCAGTTCACCAAAAAACTCTCTGTAAGAGCAGGTTCAATTGTTCTTATTTGCTAAAGTTGTACTTGTTTATCTGCTGTTTTCCTTTTATGTGTGAATGAGCTAGTGGCGGTGCATCTCCTCTCTCCAGCCACCCCCTTTATGACCAATGGATAGATTCATGCATTGCATGAATCTATCACGGCCGCCGCTGCCACCCCCTTTGCCAGGCACCTGAATTACAGTGGGGGGGTGTTTTTGAAACACTCGATTAGAGCCAAAAGCTCTAATAGGCATAAAAAACGGTGACCTGCGAGTGCCATGCTTGGCGCTCGCAGTTCACCCAGGTGTGTTAGAACAGCGAATGAATATTCGCTGTCCTAACACTGAACCACCTCTCCGCCAATCAGGTGCTCAGGTCTGTTACCTGTCATCTGATTGGCTGAAACGACAGGCGCTGTGATTGGACGCCTGATGAGAGAGGATGGGAGGAGACTAATGGAGGACACTGCTTGGAGGACACCGCTCCCCGCCATCACCCGCTACCCCACCAAGACAGGGTAAGTGTCAGGCAGACGGTGAGCGGGCGGGGGTCACAGTGATGGGCATAGTGGCAGCATTTGATGGGCACAGTGGCAGCGTTTGATGGGCACAGTGGCAGCGATTGATGGGCACAGTGGCTGCGTTTGATGGCACAGTGAGGCTGCAATTGATGATTTTTTTTTTCAGTGTTCTTAAGTTTGTTTGCGCCCCCCAAAAATATTGAGCACCAGCCACCACTGGAAGGAGCAGTAGAGAAGGGTCTGACACCCATGTGAGCCATTCCTCTGCTCTCCTGTAGCCTATTCACATAAACATTATATGCATTTATTTGAGCATAGAAATGATAGTATTCACTGTTGAATGTTTGAATCCTAGAGGTGATAGTTGTTTCGCTATCCATAACATTCTTTGATAGACAACATTTTGAGGTGTAATCTCAAGTTTACTCTTTTCCATTCACCTCATTGAGTAAACTATTTCTGATTTAACCAATGTTGGTGTATTTCCTTATTGTTGCTGTTATTTAAGCAAAAATGTTTAAACCCAGGGTGGCAGAGGATGCACAGGGCTAGGGCAACCCGAGGGGTACTGATTTATTTTGCGACCCTCAAGAGGGCAGCGCTACACAGCGATAGGATGAAGATACTTTGAAACATGTTCCAACAGGAGGAGAGAATTGTATTTCTATTAAATGTCCTAGGACATGTGATATAGAAATATCTATTTGTTTCTGTAATTTGTGTAAAATGGGTTTGACAACCCTTTCTAACCAATCCTTGTTTGCTGGTCTTAATGGCAGAGGGACCCCTTTCGGCTTAATAGTAGGGAAGAGCCCGATGTTCGAGACCTGCATGCTTTGGCCAACGCTCTGCTGTGAGAGCTATGATTGGCCAAAGGCAGGGTGCCTTTAGCCAATCATGTCTCAGACTATATAAGGCTGCTTACACGGCAGACGTATATAGTGTTATGAATGAGAGAAGTTAGCTAGAGGTAGGTTAGTTAGTGGAGTGCAGACAGTGTATTAATATATTATTATTATATTATTATACGAGATTGATATAGCGCCAACAGTTTACGCAGCGCTTTACAATGTATAAGGGGGACAACACAATTACAGTACAGTTCAATACAAAAGGTACAGGAGGGCCCTGCTCATAGAGCTTACATTCTAAAAGGAGGGGGTATATATATATATCGTGCAGGCAGTGTATTAATATATATAGATATCTATAGATATCTATATATATATATCTATATATATATATATATAGATATATATCTATATATATATATATATCTATATATATATATATATATAGATATATATCTATATATATATATAGATATATATATCTATCTATATATATATATATAGATATATATATATATATATATATATATATATAGATAGATAGATATAGATATCTATAGATATATATATATATCGATATATATATATATTTATCTATAGATATATATACTGTGCAGGCAGTGTGTGTGTGTATAAAATATATATATATATATCACACACAGTGCGGTCAGTGTACAGTATATAATACAGTGTATTGAAGTGGTTAAGCCCCCCAGTCCATACCAGGCCCTTTGGGTCTGGCATCGATTTTAAGGGGAACTTCACAGCAAAATGTAAAAATAAATTGGCGTGGGGTCTCCCCCAAAATCAAAATCCATACCAGACCCTTATCCGAGCAACAGCCTGGCAGGTCACTAAAGGGGGGGCGAGCGCCCCCCCTCCTGAACCATACCAGGCTGCTTGCCCTCAACATGGGGAGGGGGCTTTGAGGTCTCCCCCAAAGCACCTTGTCCCTGTGTTGATGGGGACAAGGGCCGCATCCCCACAACCCTTGCCTGGTGGTTGTGGGGATCTGTGGGCGGGGGTGCTTAACAGAATCTGTAAGCCCCCTTTAACAAGGGGGCCCCCAGATCCCGTCCCCCCTGTGAATGGGTGTGGGGTACATTGTACCCCTACCCATTCACCAAAATAAGTGTCAAAACGTAAAAACCATAATACACAGTTTTTGACAATTCCTTTTATTAAAAAAGAATAAAAAGTGTCCTGCGATGTCCATCCATCTTCAATCATGCCGCCCGATGGACCCAAAAAAAGCTCTGCCTCGATGGGAGGCATCCTGCCGACTGCTGTCTCTTGGCTGTGACAGCTGTTATATTGGCAAGGGCGGGGCCACCTGTTGACGTAACCGAGTGACCCCGCCTCCTTCTGACATCATGTGAAATCAGATGGGGCAGGGTCATACTGTTACATCAGCTGGTGGACTCGCCCTTGCCTATATAAGAGCTGTCAAAGGGAAAATACAGCAAAGTCTGTGAGAGCTCTTCCATGAAGGGGGAGTTTTTTCTTTTTTTTCTTTTAATTTTTCGGGTCCGTCGGGCAGCATGATTGACGATGGATGTACATCGCGTGAC